>JANAVB010015600.1:38028038-38335149 GCA_029216955.1 Iris pallida
GAAGTTATTCAACGTTTATAAACGGCTATATTTCTAGCCATTAGGACATACTCGGACCAAAATCGGACCATGTTTGGAACGAATTCAGTCAGCAATACAGTTTTTCTAATATTTGTAAATAGCCCCTTGTTTCTCCATTGAAACCCACCCATTCACTTTCTATTTTTACATTCTCTAAGCTCTAAACCTTTCCATCACCAAGAAACCAATTCCTTTGCCTTTTGATGCCAAGTGCTATCTCAATTAGAATTCTACACGAGTACTAAGCTTGGATTTTTCAAGTATTCCTTTCATTTGACTTGTTGTTTGAAGTCGTTAAGCCTATTAGATGAAAGCTCATGGTTGTTAGAAGTCGACGAGCTTTTTCGATCAAAGCCCGAGGTTGTATTGCTATTTTGAAATAGTGGATTAAAGTCAGACATAGGTTTCCGATACTAAAGTGACTTTATAGAAGAATACTAGGATACATCTATATGTTTGCTTTCTTGCACTCAATTTCTTTAACTATTCACTTGTTGATTTATTGATTGTATATTGCTTAGTTTTATTGGTATATATTGTTTACCCTATTTACCCTATTCAACACCCCCTAGGGTTACCTACAATGCATACGGATACCCGTATGTAAACATGGCTATTAGGGGACGAGTCTCACAACAAGTATCAACAACAACACTCATTATGACTAGTTATTAGTCGTAGCAACCATCAGTCATCATAATCTATTAGTCATCATGGATGAGCCATCCGTCATCACAAACGAGCCATCAGTCGTGCAGTCATCGATCGTAGTCACTAGTCGCAGTTATTATTCGTCACAAACGAGCTATCAGCCATCGATTATCAATTGCAGTCATCAGGCGTCAATATTGACATACCTACCCATTAGTCTTCATTCATCATCCAACATGAGCAACAATAGTCTTTCGTCTAACATTTGATAAAAACAAATTTGAAGTTTTTGATGAATTAGTTTTAGTCGGTTTAGACATAACTTGAGTTA
Organism: Iris pallida; assembly: GCA_029216955.1. Taxonomy (NCBI): domain Eukaryota; kingdom Viridiplantae; phylum Streptophyta; class Magnoliopsida; order Asparagales; family Iridaceae; genus Iris; species Iris pallida. Next base: position 38,029,042 of record JANAVB010015600.1, read on the forward strand.
GTTTGTAATTATTTTTAATTACAAGCCGTACATGGTTTCCATATATGAAAATATTCACATGAGGGACAATGTAGAAGTATAAAAGGTCAACTGGTAAACTGGTTGTATAACCGGTTATATAACCATCTAATCTAATCTAATCGGTTGGGGTCTAAGAAATATTTCGTATTTGAACACCAAGTTAGAGGTTAACCAAATATTAGATATTGTTTCATGTTATATTATTTTTTAGGATTGTTTTAATCTTTTATTTTAATTTTCATATATAAGTATTATAAATAAGATTGAACCACTTACGTTATTATTCTAAATAATTTTGTCAACATAATTTTAGTTTTCCACCCACTCTTTTTCTCATCTGTCCTCCGTTATCCCAACACTATACAAGCATATTGATTTGGTTATGTTCGTTTATGTTCTCAAATCTGCACTAACTATCGAGCGTCATCTAAACTTGACAATCTCTTATTTGGAAGAAATTTGTGCTAAGATTACAATCAACTAGTTTCGATGTGTTTACCATACAGTAAGAACACGACAACACAACAAACGCAAAACAACATTTATTTAGTACGCCCGAGTGTATATTGTTTTGGTGTTTTTGCGTGTTGGTGTTTTGCTTTAGAAACTAGAAAGATAGTCCCACATTGGAAAAACCAAATGGATGGTATCTCTATATAAAGCTTTGCTTGTGTTGAGAGATCACATGAAGTGTGGAGAGACACATGGGTGCCATGTGGGGGCATTTTTCTAGTGAAAATAAGGCTAAACGAACAAAGAAGCGTTAATGCTTTTTGTCATGCTCGTGGGATAATTCCCTTATGGAGCTAAGCTCTGAAGGGGCTTAGCGACTCGGACTCGGGCTCAAGTGCATAAAGTGGCATTTTGTTGGCATACTTTACACTTAGCACATCAGCATCGACGCAAGGCGTATTGTGCGCAGTTGATGCGCTCGTGCTTTCATCTCTGCACGAGTTGCATCGAAGGTGCAGCACAGGCGCGCAGGTTCACAGGTGTTGCAGGGTTGCAGTACGCAGGTGCTATAGCGCTGGGCGTACAGATGCTGCGGGGCTGCGGCATGCAGGTGCTGTGGGGCTGGGCGTGCAGGTGCCGTGGGCTGCTACGGGCTTCGCAGCTACGCGTACAGGTTGACGGGCTGAGTGGCTATGGGGCACAGGTGGCATATGATGTGGCTGATTGGAAGATTTGAACGGTTATGGAAAGATTAAGTTAATTGACCATATCCGATCTTTGTGGGATTTGTATTTAATTCATTCAAATCTTTCCATTATTTGCTCCTATCTTTTCGTAATCAGTTAGGCCAGGATTAGGGTTTCGGTCCTTCTCTATAAATACTCTCTTCATGCCTTCATTAAGGACTTATGCCAAAATAAAAAGACGAAGAGAGAAGTATTGTCGCCGCCATTGAAGTTCTAAGGAGTTCTTCAAGTTCGTGAAGGAGGTGACAACGAGCGTTCCAAAGTTCTTTCGAACTTGCTGGTTTATAGGAGCATATCGCAATAGGGCAAATCTTGCTTTGAGCAACGATGATCTTTATCACCCAAGCAAAGTCATTGCATCAACTCCGATTGAGAGCGATTATTCAAATTATTGCGACCATTCATCTCGTTGTATCAACTTCGGTGGAGAACGAGTATTCATCTCACTCTTAGGAGAATAAATTTTTCGCCTCTCTGGAAATAAGAGTTCGAGATTTTCTTTTTCATCAAAAGATATGTTTCGGGAATAATAATCTCAAAGCAAGATTCAGATCTGATGGAAAATAATCGTGCACAACTTCTCGATACAAGTTTTAAACTTGAGAAGTTTGACGGGGAGCATTTCAGCGTCTGGAAGAGAAAGGTCAGCCTTAAGCTTCAACTCATGAGCATCGACTATGTGTTGACAGATCCTGAGCCTTTGATTCCAGAAGGTGAAAATATTCGAAGGGTTGCTGAAGCCATGGCTTTGCTGTCGAAGTAGAGGCGGGATAACAACCTCTACAAGTTGTTGATCCATAACTCTATGGAGGACTCTTCGACAGAGTTATACATCAAGACGATCAATGCCAAGGATGTCTGGGAGTCTGTAGAGAATCTCTATAAGGCAGATAAGAACAGAAATAAGATCAACGTGACCGAAAAGGTCTGGAGGATGCGGTTTGAGGATGACAAATTTATGTTGCCTCAAGTCAAGGAAATCCTTAAGTTACGTCAGAAGCTGGCGGATTACGGCATGCCCTTGGTTAATGCTTTTATCGTCGGAGCTGTTGTCGCCAAGCTCCCACCTGGGTGGAGCAACTTCATCACGGACATGCACCGCAAGAAGATAGAAGTGGATCTGGAATGCCTCTTGTACTGGATACATGTTAAAGACGAGTTGATGGCTCATTTCAAGGTGGACGCCTTGTCCAAGCAGATGGCTAAGTCAAACGTGGTGCAAGGAGGAAGTTCTAAAGGGAAGCATAAGGCTCCCTACCAAAAGATGAAAGACGTTCACCATCTGAAGGTAAAGTCGGCTCAGTTCAAGCCCAAGTCCAAAGAACCTGTAACTTGTTTCAACTGTGGCAAGAAATGCCACTGGAAGAGGGACTGTAAAGAAAAACCAAAACAAAAGAAGCAGGGTGAGCCTAACTTTGTTGCTATGATTGCGCAGGTTGACTGAACTAAGATTGACACAGAATGGTGGATAGACACTGGGGCCTCGTGTTATGTTTGCTCAAAAAAGGAATAGTTTACCACGTACCAACCTATCTCGGAGAAGGTTATAGTGGCGAACCAGACACAAGCTAAAGTAATCGGAATCGGGACGGTGGTATTGTAACTGACATTGGAGAAGTCGCTGACGCTTCAGAAAGTGAAGCATGTACCGGCCATAGCCAAGAACCTGGTCTCGGGAAGTCTGCTCTACAACGCAGGCTTGAGGATGGACATTAACGTCGGTCAAGTCGTTATGACCTATAAAAGAACATACTTCGGGAAGGCTTTTTGCACAGAAGGGATGTTTAAACTTCAACTTGTAACTCCTATGGAGATAGTGAATGCAGTTTTTCTTCTGGTTATTCTCTTGAGTTGTGGTATAATAGACTAGGACATGTTCATTGTAAAAGAATAAACAAGATGTCTAGTCTATGACTTATCTCCAAATATGGGGTTAAGGAGTTGGAGAAGTGTAAGGTCTGTGCGCAAACGCAGATAACAAGGAAACCATTCAAGCGGGTAAACTGAAGTACATATCTTCTGGAGTTGGTGCACTCAGATATCTGTGACTTCAAAAAGTTCTCTATAAAGGTCGGGATAAAGTATTTCATTACTTTCATCGATGACTTCTTAAAGTACACATTCATTTATCTGCTCAAGTCTAAGGAATTGAGAAGTTTAAGGACTTGAAGGCTGAAGTCGAGTGTCAAACCGTACAAAAACTCAACGGACTCAGAAGTAATCGAGGTAGAGAGTATAGGTCTCATGAATTCACATCATTCTAGAGAAGATGGAATCATTAATGAGAAAACTGCTCCGTACTCCCCTCAATCAAATGGTGTTGTAAAAAGGAAGAACATAACATTAACATAGATGATGAACTCAATGTTGTTGACTGCGGGTCTTCCAAATTGCTTCTGGGGTGAAGCAGTACTTACAGCTACGTTCATATTGAACAGAGTGCCGCATGCAACTTTGAAAGTCACTCCTCATGAACTCTAGTTCAAGGTTAGACCCAACTTTAATGTTATTCGAGTGTGGGGTATCTGGCATATGTGAAGCTTTCGAATTTAAAGATTTAGAAGCTGGGAACAAGGACTATGAAGACTATATTACTGGGTTATGCTGATAAGAGTGATGCTCGAAGGTTCCTTGATATTGAGTCAAATTATATCATTGAATCTCGTGACACAGAATTCTTTGAAGATAAGTTTACAAGGCACAAGAATATTATTATCGTGGACATTCCAGAGAACAGTATGAGTGTGCAGGAGGCTCAAGTCCCTTACGAAGATGTAGTCCAAGAAGATGTTGTTGCTGCAAGAACAACTATTGAACCAGAACTCGCAGAACCTGTATCCAAGTGAGTGAGGAGACAGAATGACTTCGGAGAGGATTTTGTCACTTATTATGTGGAAGCAGATCCGCTTACCCATGATGAGGCGATAAAGACCAGAGATGCTATCTTCTGGATGGAGGCTATTAATGATGAGTTCGACTCGATAATCTCCAACAACACATGGGTGTTGGTCGATTTGCCTGAAGGAGCAAAACTAATCGGATGTAAGTGGATCTTCAAGAAGAAGATAAAGGCCAATCGAACTGTTGATAAGTTCAAGGTATTCGACATCACAAAAGGTTATCCAAAATTTTTGTTTATGGAACTTGAAAAAAGGTACAATCGATTCCTATGCAAGAAAATCTATGTATAAGAATTCTGGAAAAGTCTAACGGTGGAGGTCGAGCACTGCAATGGCTCCTTTACTCCATTGACGATCTGACGACGAGTTGGACTTGCTTTTACTTTCTGGTACCTTTGATGGAACTCTAGGGTTATCGATCGAAAGGATACCGGAGTTGAAGACTTCGAAGCTCTGCCTTTTGCCTTCTGCTTCTTTTCTTTTTGTGTGTCCACCTCCTCCCTTTTTGAATGGAAAACTTCTTCTATTTATAGGGGAAATGGGGCACTTATGCGATATGCACTCGGTTTGAGATATAAAGGAATCTGTTGTCATTGTATGGTACGAGCTTCTGCTGAGCTGACATGTGGCGGACGTCGAGATTCCCCTTTATCGAGATCTCGTGTGGTTATCAAAATAACTGAAGGAGGAGACACATGGAGCGTGTCTATTGCTGGGAATCCTCTTGTCACAACCCACACCCAGTGTAGGGGTACGAGAGGTGGGTATATACAGCCTACGCCACAGTATCGGTGGTAGAACGTTGTCCTAGGTCACAACATCTAACACTGTATAAATGAACCTGTACAAGATAAACTCTCCAATCGGAATACAGCACAGAAGGTACAACACAATCATAATTCTAAGGTGGAAATAGCACGATAAGATAGATAGAAAATCTCAAATGAAGATACAAACAGAACGAAAATAAGTCCAAGTGTCTAAATAATACCAAAATCTCAACATCCACATAATACATCAAAGATAACACAAATGAAATAAGATAAGTAGCCTAGCAGTCTAGCCTAGGCAATGGGGTAGTATCCTCTGCTACTGCTGGATCCTGCTGAAGGTCCAGGTCGTAAGTGTCGTCTAAACCGGCTCCGTAATAAGTAGGGAAGAACTCCTCCTCATCCTCTGTAATATTTTCAACAGGTCCATTCAGGACATGAGCGAATACATAACTCTCACGTAGTTCATATCATGGCAGAAAATGTAAAACAAGCAATAGAATAATATACATAAAGTGCTGTAAGAGATGTATATGATAGTGAAACAGATGAATCTGATAACAAAAGAGTTTTATAAGAAAATAAGAACTGTAAGTAATATAAGTGATTTAGAGCACAAGATGGTTATTTAGTTGGCTTGGTTGCACATGCCTAAGTTAACTGAGTTGTACATGAATAAGTAACAGAGTTGTACATGATGGGAAAAGATCACATAACCATTTATATTCACCCCTACCCCTAATCAATACACAAGGATCCAGTCAAGTTACATTACGTACATGATTTGTTGGTTATACACGAGACACATGTTAGAACATAGCGTACATAAGAGCACATGAAAGTACATGAGAGCATATATATGAGCGTACATGATTGCACATAAGAGTACATTAATAATACGAATGCATCGAGCACAGGATGTACATGAAACACATGACATGAAGTACCTGATACACCCGTTAAGGGGGATAACATCTCATGAAAAGATCCATACAGTACCAATCCGTCATAACAATGTGTCAGCATCAAGTAATGTAGTCTAGAGCAAGAATATAAGTCCTAGCAAGTATGAAACGATCAAAGAATATACTCGCCTGATATCCTGAATGACTGATGAGAACAGATGTCCGAACCAGAGTAACTGAGTCCTATTTAGAGCAACATGGGTTACAAAGTGTCCAAAATGTTATAAATGAAGTTCATAATGCTTTCTACATGATTCTAGGTCAAAGTCAACTCTTGGTCAACTCTAGTCCACGTTCTAGTCAAACTAGTCAACTGGTCTAGGGTTTAGTCAAACTCTTGTCTACAAGACCAAATAGATCTAATGAGTCAATTCTAAGGTTTAACTCAACACTACCTCAAGCAAGCTAAGATACCAAGATACAATATATATAGATATCTCATATATATACAATACTCCTATATGTAGTATATATTATTATATATATATATATATATATATATATATATAGATATATAATATATATATATTTTGTTTTATATATATATATATATATATTATATATATATATATATATATATAATATATTTAAATATAACATACTTATAGACCCATATATATATATATATATATATATTATTTTTTTAGACCCATATAATATTTATTATATATATATATATATATATATATATTATATATTATATATAATATATATATATATATACACTACAAAAAAAAAAAATATATCTATATATACACTACAAAAAAGTGACCTTTTGGGACAACAAAAAACCGTCTTAAAAACTGCAATTACCGTCCCAACAAATATTTGGGACGCCTTTGGGACGGGAATGGACGGTCCCATTAGGGTGGCGTGGCAAAAACTTTAGAGACGGATATTGCCGTCCTAATTATTGTTAAAGGACGGTTAGGCAAAACGTCTCAAAAGTTTTCAATTTTATGCTTTTATGTGACGGTTTTAATTTGTCCCAAAAACAAGTTTTTGTAACAGATATATTTCGTCCTAATAAATAAGGGACGGAATTTTAAAAAGTACTGTAATCGTGCGAAAAAACTTAACAATTGTTTAAATCATTATGGAATTACTAATTTCCTTTATATATAAAATATATAATTGAATTTTATATACAACAAAAATTCATACAGAACTATTTTATTTAATCAGAAATGCATATGGTAGCCGCAACATTAACAAAGCGTAGCCGCAACATTAACAAAACGATTTCTATAAACATATTTAAAGGTAATATCCATTGTTCACAAAATGAAATCCAAGTCTTACATCACTTAGTGTTCCCATCAAGCTTTACATCAGTAAGCATTCACTTAATTTACAAAATAAAATCTACGACTTTTTACACAAGTCCAAAACATATATATTTGATTTTCCACATCCATTGACAAACCGATCCACACATCCATGGCTGCCAGCAGCATTGGCTACCTGGAAACACATGAATAAGCCAGAAATATGGTTAGTTATAAGTAATTGGGACCCTTGGTACATGAATAAGCTAGAAAGTTTTATTCACCAACACCAGCAAATCAAAATTACTATGTCACCTCAAAAAAAAAGCTTGTATTATGAAATAAGAAATTTTTGGCTTCTCATATGGCCACACTACAAAAAAATAATTCCAAGTATTGAACTCTTTCGATTAACTGAACTGGACTAGTATCTCAAAATATCCACAAGTTGTGGCCAAGATCTATCATGTCAATACATCATGTACAAATTATTATTTAGAGTCTAAGAAAAACTAGCCATATACTACAAGTATGCAATTGTATCTCGCAAACAACTCAACACCTTAACTTGATAGAAGTTAACTTATCTGAAAAGCGTATAAAAAGCATACCTAAGAGGTTCAAGTGTACTCTCACCAACATAAGCAACATCGGCAAAGTGCATAACAACATCAAATGCATTCTGTTCAAGTATTTGGTTAACCTAAAATTGTGTAAACGAATAACAACAAAATCCATCTTAAGCAAAAACTTGTATCTCCATATAATTTCCAAACTCTACATGATCAGGATACAACTTTTGGGTCTCTTAAATCAGCATAAATGAATTAGAGCCTTCCAGGTTCTAGAAATAGCTCCTGGAGAATCTTGTTGGCCCCCATATTTCCCCTAGAAAGATTAACCTGTAATGGTATAGTGGAAAGAATAGTAAACAACACAAAACACACAATGCATGTACTTCTTTTCCCCTGGATATGTATATGTGTGTATCATTAAGGGGTTTGGAGGGGGGAGAGTGAAAAGAGAGGATACCACTATGATAACTCGGTATGAGTCCTTAAGGAGACGAAGAGCAGCTTGTGACCTGATGTAGCCAGCACCTCCTGTTACTAAGACATGTGTTACCCCTGGTTCATGACGAGAAAATTGGAAGCAGTACATGTTTAAGAAAAAAGTCATTTTTTTACAAAAACGAGAAGAAAATCTATGACATTAAAAACAAATAGTCACATAAATAGAATTAACCCCATACCATACTTGTTCCACCAAAAACAGGGGATTGCTTCAGAATAAAAACACATGAATAAGCCACTAAAATCGAAGTAAGGAAGTATCCTTGTAAGGAAGTATCCTTGTAACCAATTCAGAGTTTAAGGACATAAGTAATTTCCTAAAAAAAATAGTGTCTTCATTTAATATGAAAGGAAGTAAGGAAGTATCCTTGTAACCAATTCTAGAAGCATTTAAGTCATATGATTGTATCACAAATAAGAATATCTAATTTCTTTTGCTTTCGCGATGTATAATGCAGAGTTTAAGGCATGCTCACACTTCCTGTTGTAAAATACATGTTTGCTTAACAGTCTGAACCAGGCAATGTGAATCTTTAAGGCAAAAAACACACCTGAACCAGTGAACCACATATACTGCAGGATTAAAATTTGCAAGATCATAAAACATGTTCCCAAAATAAATAAGAATTCATAATATTTGTACTTAATTTGTCGCAAGTAACTCAATCGGAAAATAAGAATACAATTGATATAAAGAAATATATACCCTGGGCTCGGAACCGACTTCTATGTGCTGATGGAACTTGCAGATGATGTTAAGCTAAATGAAGGCAGCTGTCAACTACTTTGACACTATACTCCAAGTACACATAAACATCGCCATGTTGGATCCAAGTACATATTTGTTCCGACGTACCTTTCTAGGCTTCACGGGAACTCTTGGTAAAACATCTTCTTTTACAAGGCTTTGCATCAAGGATCCACTCCAGGCACCTGCTGCAATTACTAAAGACTTCTTACAATACAAGATGTTATGGGATGTTTGAATAGCTTCAACCATTCCATTCTCGGATCTGCAAGTTAATCATATTACAAAGCAAAAAATATGACATTAGGGATCCTTAGTAGTCTGATGCTCAGAAGAAAGCTAATAAAAGAAACAAACCTGAGTATGGAAATAGCTGGGTTATTATAGAACTCAGTATATCTTCCATCCGAGGCATAATGTTCATTACCCTATCATTGAGAATAATGTCAAGCAAAATTCATAATAATAATATATAGTTTAATTTGTTCCAGATAATGATCATAATGATGATGATATTAGGAAAATGCACCTTTCTTATGAATGCAACTGTCTGAAGGCATCATCTGGTAGAAATGCAGCCCCAGCTTCCATTCCTACATCAAGTGCCGGCTCCTTTGAAAGTAATGAAGTTGAGGGTAAGTATTCCGCAGTTACTCCAGCTTGAGACAGAAGTTTTGCCCTTTCCTCCAACATAGCTAAATCTTTCGATGTTCTACCAATCAATAAGCTTCCTATCAATAGAAGTTCATGAAAATTTTCATTTTAACTGGACCATACAACCAAAATGTAGTTCTAGATAAAATAGAAGCTTTTAATAATATACAAGTACGATTGATTCACCAAGAATTGAAGAGATGGAAATTAATGAGCACCAAATAATTGGAACAACTAGATATAAAAAGGCAAAACTTGTAGCAAGTATTGCTTCACTGTTAACATAGAAGATTGAATATATCAAATAGTTCTGGAACACAAGCAAATGGAAAGGTGTTGATATTCCTTTGTTATAATGAAGTGTTTGGTCAGTTAGGCCAAAAGCAGAATAGCCAAATGTGTATTGGAAGAATTGGTTGCAGGAAAAAAAAATTTAAAAGACAATTTTTCACTCTTAAGGAAAGATACAACTACAGAATGGATTATCGAGTATTCGTACAACTATAGAATGGATTATCGAGTATTCGTACCATGTTGTTGGAATCAAAATTAACAGTAAGTTTACAAAAGCATGATAAAATCGGTATGAGCCAGAGGTTAATGTTTCAGTAAGTTTCAGCAAAGATGTATATTCAAACAAACAAACATAAATATAATTTTGGTTTTTATTGAGAATTTTGTAAAACATTGTCCCTTTCATCTTTTTTGCCAGCTTATTTGCATATTTTGTCATTTAAGTAACTAGGGAATAAATCATATAATTCAAGATATTAAAATGCAAATAAGCAGATAGTCCTCTATTTTATTCAAACAGATATCCAAATGTTAAAGTCCTCACAAAAATAAAGTCAAATTTCAGCTTTAATACCAAAAAAAAAGCTTCGTACAAAGTTGGATCCATCAATGACAACAACTTCTTCATTTTCTAATCGACAAAAGACAACTTTACATCTACAATAAATCTCTTATAATGATAAGAAATTATATTCTATCTGAATCTGAATAAGATCAGCATTTAATCAAGTCATAAAAACAGTCAGCAAGCAATCAGTAAAATGTATATTTAGTTGGTACTCTCTTATGTACAGTGGGAGGAAAATCTTCTATAAATGGATTTTGATTGAGGTAGTTCTAAAACATAAGATGCTTATGAAATCAATCATTTTTAGCTAATAATATAAATTATGAAATCATATTAAAGCAGCACTTTATTTTATTATTCATATTTTTAACTATATAATTTACCAAAACTCAAACCTATGAAGCTCATAAGAAATTAGTCAAAAAATGACAAACCTCCTAGATGCAAACTTAGATGAAATGGAAAATGAACCATGATTTTAAACCATTACAGAGTTATGCGCCTATGCTAATAGGATACTAGCATGTTGTAAACCATTCTAATCTAGCAATGAATCGGTAACATTTCATATGAAGACTGCAAAGCAAGAATACTGCAAAATCATTAATGTCCGAGTGGTCAATGCCAAATTAGCACTAAAATACACGTGGTCAAGCCATGGTTGGTGTCAGGTCCCTATTGTTGTGTTCATGCAACAGTGTAACACGCAAGTAAATACAGATCAACATAATAACAAGTCTATAATGTACAAGAAAAGGATCAACCTAGTGCTTATGCAGAGAAATATGAACATAATACGCTTTGAAGCATTAGCCTATATTCTACATAAAATAAAAAGTTCCATACCTCTATAGAATTATCTACGTCCATTGAATTCATATCTTTCCTTTCATTCATAGGAAATGGATCCTTGAGAACATCTATCCTGCCAATCTGAAAATCTCCTCCACCTGAAAGATGGATCTATACTAGAAAGAGTGTAAACATCAACATGATAGAAACATCCAAGTGAGATATGTTCAGCTGATTTACAGAAATACTGTGAGCACGCACATAGCCTGATAAAAACAGAGTGCATCTTCCAGGATTTCCATTATCACGATCACAAAAAACCTGGAAAGGCATGAATCACATAATATAACGAACGAAAAGTTAATACATCCTCACTCCATTATGTGGTCACAAATCACAACTAGATTCAAGAATGTTTACAGGAAGTACTTGAATATAGAATATTAAACATGACTTCATGAGGTTTTTTAGTACTAAAAGCATAAACATGAACTCGAGATGTAACAAACTAGTAAAGAATAGAAAACAGGAGCACAACTATATATATATTATGCATAAATAGAGTTGAGATGCTATGGTTACTAATTCATGCAACAATATTCCAAACTTCAGGTTTCCTGCCAAAATATTTATTCAGCAATAAAGGATACTCAGTTGAGTGGGGAGCATAAACCATTGGATATGCCTTCTATTCATGTTTCATGCTCTTTTGCCCTTCCATGTTGTTTGGAACTGCACAATACACCCCTCCCAGGAAGAAAAGGTCCAGATTCTTCAAGGGATAATTGATGAAAACTTATCATCAATAAGAAAAAGAACCACCATCTACTGTCACACATGCTGCACAGCTACTAAAAAAAATACAGTCTATGCAAAATATTGGAAGCATATGATTCTATGTGCATGTGATTTGTCTGGTGAGCACTTAAATATATTGGCCAAGTTTGCAATTTGACTTTCCCAACAAACATGGCATGTGAGCTATGGAGTTTTCTCTTGGGAGCAGTTACATCATATACATAAAGAAAATGATGCCTATGATAAGCAAAGGCAAACTTGTGTTCCAGTGAAGTATCATGTAATGCAATAGTGCAAGATGCCAAAGCTAGCACCATCCAAGCAAGACTTTAGGGCTTCAAATTCCAGTCACAAAATACTTACTTTTCCCTAGAATCCAGCATATGTCATGGATGTATCCCTTCTTCCATCTTAAGCTACCTTGAGCATGAAGAAAACAGCTGCACAAAGAAATAAGAGCATAAACCATTGGATATGTTATTCCAACTATGAATAGGAAAGGGGACCCAAACCAGAAAAGAGAATACAAAAGTACACAAGATGTACAAAAAGTTCCACAGGCAAAGTTCTTATCTGTCATTCTCACACCTCCATTGCAAGTTGGAAAATATGTAACCAACAGTTTGTGCACTAACAAACCAATAATAGAGAAGTTTCTTTCTTTATTTATTTATATGTAAGATTTTTACAATCTTTCAGCATACAAACAACAACAAAAACAAAAAAACAATGAGCGGATGTAATCTGGGTTTGCAGGGGGTTCTGGTTACTACGCAATACAAATGGCCAAGTACGCAAAGTTACGGCGCATACAGATGTAAATGGAAAACCTTCTCAATGTCAAGAGAGACAACCATGATAAGGGTTCTCGACCAATCCTTCCATTATAATCAACAAGATTACGATGCTCTGTATTCCTAGAACCACCTGACCGAAGGGTGAGACTGAAAATTATCAACTAAAACCCACGTGAGATTGCAAGAGCAATATAAACCCTGGACTTGAATTATCAACTCTACCCCCTCCTTCAGCTTAAATTTTTAGGGGAACTCTTACATCATCATTATCATTACTCATTTTCTTGAGTACCTACGTTTCACAATAACAGAAAAAATAAGGACCAACGATCACTATGGACTAATCCTATACCTACTCTGTGAGCAATAACAGAAAAATTTAGTTACCTACAAATAAGATTAACATGTAATCAACATGGGGTAGTGCAATTTTGATTTTAAAAAAAGAATTTTGAGACAATATACTAAAAAAACCAACTTCCTTCAATAGTGATTAGAAAAAAAAACTAGGGTTTCTTACTGAACATCACATATGGAAAAAAAATTGATAGAATTGACAAACAATACATATTGATATTTCCAAAATGTGAACCCTATTAACCAAAGGAAAATTTAAAAAAGAAAGAAAGGAGAAGTCACCACGAGAGAATCGGACAACATCGTGCCGGAATGGCCGGCGTCGCCTATATGTCGGCGCAGGTGGACGGCCGTCGCAAGTGGACGACCGCCGCAGGTGGACGGGTGTAGGTGGACGGCTGCCGCACGTGGACGACGGCCGCAAGTGCACGACGACCGTCGTAGGTTAGGGTTTTATGAAATTTGAGGGAGAGAGAACGGATGGCTGAGGGAATTTGTGAGAGAGAGAGAATTGATTGGGGGATATATTGTAAAATTGGTGGCAAATTTGCCGCCGAGTTTTGGCTTTGCGCCAAGAATTTTCACAGGTGAAATTTTTTTGGTGAATTGAGGGAAATTTATTGGTAACAGACGGCTTATTTTTTAAAATAAAATAAATGGTTAGAGCTAGAAAAAAAAGTGTATTTGTAATGGACTAGAGTAAATACTAACAGCTCTATAGTATTAGTAGTTTGTAACATGTTATACCCGTTAGAAACTAAAAAAAAGGGCCATTAGTAATTAGGCAATTTGGTGTAGTGTATTATGATTAATAATTAAATTATAGTCAAGATAATTAATAATTAATAACTATAAATTATAATTAACGATTAATTAATAATAATAAAACAATTGATAATTTTTTATTAACGATTAATAATTAATAATTATAATTACTGATTAATAATTAATAATTAACGATTAAGTAACTATAATTAAATATTTTAAAAATAGTAATTATAAATTAATATTATTATGATTAGTAAATTATTAATGAAAATATCATAAAAATATGATTCTAATTGTGATTGAAAAATATTAACTAAGATTATAATAAAATAGTTATTAACAAATTATTAATTAATATTATATAATATTAATAAATTTTTAATTCTGATTATAACGAAATTAACTAATTAACTAATTTTTTAATTAATAATACTAAACAAAGGATATGATTATTAATTAATATTATAATAATACTAATAAATCATTAATTAATATAATAATAATATAATAATACTAGTAAATTATGATTATTAACTAATTAACAAATAATTAATAATAACTAATAAATTGTTAATTAATAATAATGAAATTAACTAATTTATTTATTTTTTAATTAATAATACTATTTTTATTAATTAATAATACTAATAAAATAGTTATTTTTTATTAATTAACTAAATACGGTTTACCAAACGCGTCCTAAAATGCATGTCGTGAATCAATTATTTACGACATACTATTTATGTATGTCTTAATTTTAATGTCGTAAAAGGTTACTTTTTTGTAGTGTAATTGCCATTCCCGCTGAGATTATTTGAGACGGTCTCAAAATTTATTTGGAACGAAAATTATTAATAGTCCCAAATAAGCGATCCATTTTTCAATCTGTCACCAATAAATTCTTTTTGTTACAAAAAATATAGCAGTCCCAAATAATAATTTTTAGGACATTTAAAACTAGAGTTCTTAAAAGTGTTGTCCCAAAAGCCAACTTTTTTGTAGTGATATATATATATATATATATATATATATATATATATATATATATATATATTATATATATATATATATATATATTTATTATTATATTTATATTTAAACAAACCAACTTTTTGAACAAAAGCATAGTCCAGTACAAAATACGACACTAAGCATGTCTACACTTAAGAGTTGCCTTCCCACTTGTCTATGGACCTCTGCCACCAACTTCTCAACAGTATATGAGTAATTCTCATATCGCATTTTGTTTCTATTTTTCCAGAGCACCCATAATACTGCCGCAGCAGCAATCTCCTTCCTATGCTTCTTCTTTTTCTCCACCAGTCATGCAGCCTAGCAAGAAGTGTTCGACCATGAGACTTGACACTATATGATTGTTGAAGAGCGCCCCAAACTTCCTTAGCCATATCACCCTGATTCAAAATATGTTCAAGCGATTCCGACTGACTGTTAACACAGCAATGGCACTTAGAAGCAAGACTATAACCAAGATGAGCAATATTGTCGTCTGTAGGTAGCTTGTTGTGTAAAATTTGCCATGTAAGCACCGACCATTTGATTGGTATGCAAGTACTCCAAATGTGAGTGAAGTCTGGACGTATAGGCCTGTGCACCCTAGCTAAGTCCCATGCATATGATAGTGTAAAGTTACCTGATTGAGTATTCCCCTATTTCCAGCTATCATTGACTTGCAAAATGTTGTGGTGAGCCATATCCCTTCCCGATAGCAATCTCTTCCAAACATGAGAGGCATTTGACTTGATAACAACATTCGCTGGAGAGGTAGTCGAGCAATACTTGGCAGTGAAATAATTTGTCCATAAGCTATCTTGCGTCAAGAATTTCCACCATAGCTTTATCGTAAAAGCATTCATCACCTCCTCAAGCCTTTTAATGCCCAATCCTCCTTCCTGTTTTTGTTCTCGCCATCCTGTCCCAACAAAGCCAGGTTCTTTTCGCTATCCCATCTTGAGCTCCCCAGAAGAAGGTCGAGAACATGCTCTCCATACGATGCAAGACTGCAATGGGGGGATTATAAGCCGCGATCGTGTAGACAGGTATTGATGTGAGAACAGCTTTAATTAACACTAGCTTCCCGCCTGGAGATAGGATTTTGCTATGCCATCCTTCTAACTTGCTCCGAACTCGATTGAGAAGTTCCTCATACATAGCTCCGTTCCTTTGTCCAGCCATTAGGGGACACCCAAGGTATGTAAATGGGGGAGATCCAATGCTGTATCCCGTCCTCAGCGCGAGCTCAGTTCCTCTTTCCTGAAGGACAACTTTCGACATAAAAATCGAAGATTTGGTCTTATTAATGCACTGGCCAGAGGCAATCTCATATCGAGCTAGTAACTCTGTGATTTTGGTAATAGACCGAAGATCACCAGCAGAAAAGAGGAGTATATCATCAGCATATGCTAAATGAGTAATAGGAGGGCAACCACGAGGAGAAATGAAGTATGTAAAACCATCTGACTCTGGTAATTTCTTAAGATTGCGCGACAATGCCTCTGCTGCTAGTATGAACAAGGCTGGGAATAGGGGATCTCCCTGTCGAATTCCTCTAAAAGCCTGAAAATACTTCGTCGACTCGCCATTGATCAATGGAGCATACCAAACATTGTTGACAAGCCGAAGAATCATATCTACCCATTTATTGTGAAAGCCAAACTGTCGAAGCACCTTCATCAGGAATCTCCAATCAACTCTGTCGTATGCTTTCATCATATCGAGTTTTATTGCTACATTTCCACCTCTATGTTTCTTGTTCATCTTGACCATCATCTCCTGGGCAAGAAGAATATTATCTACTATTTCTCGACCTTGGACAAAACCACTCCGTTCAGAGGATATTAGACGGGGCAGCAGCGGAGCTAGGCGACGTGACAAAAGTTTTAATATAATCTTGTTCACCATCGAGCATAAGCTAATAGGACGATAATCCCCAAAGGATTTAGCCTGCTTTATTTTCGGTATCAAAACCAGAGCAGTATTAGTGATCGATCGAGGCAACGCAAAGCCATCAACAAAGAGACCCACTGCCTCAGTCATATCCTTACCAATGATATCCCAACAAGTAATGAAAAACAAAAGAGTAAACCCATCAGGTCCCGACGCACTATGCTGATCGAGCGACTTCAATTCATCAAAGATCTCGTCCGAGGAAGGAGCAGCAATCAACCGATCATTCTTCTCATCTGACAATATTCTAGGGATGCTCGAAACTAGCTCATCATTCTCCTGTATATCCCCTCTTTGATATAGGTCAGAATAGAACTCCTTTGCATATGCATGAATAGATTGCTTATCTGTCAATTTGGTCCTATCCTCCCTGGTGATAGAATGTATCTGTAGCGAACGTTTCCGATTTGTCACACATCCATGAAAATAGGCTGTGTTTTTGTCTCCTTGGAGGTCCCATGTCACTCTAGATTTCTGTTTCCAATAGGCTTCCTCGATATTAACCCTTTGTTTTAGATTAGCTGTGGCCTTAGCTAATAGTTGACAACTCATCATTGTGTTGTACTTTTCATGCTGTATTTCCGCTGCCAACACGTCATCCTCTGCTTGCTTCACTTGCTGAAATATGTCCCCATACGTATGACGACTCCAAATGGATAATGCCTTCCTGCACGCTTCAAGCCGAAGAGCCACACGAGTAAGTCCTAGGCGGTGATCGACAGAATCCCAAGCTTGTTGAACCAGAGACTTGAATTCTTCATGTTTAACCCAGAAGTCAAGAAATCTAAATTGCTTCCTGCCCATTGCCACATTAGATTTGAAGTGGATCAACAATGGCGCATGATCCGACTCCGCTCTATTAAGATGCTCTACTGAAGATAGGGACGCCATATTCAACCAGGCATGATCCACCAAGACTCGGTCTAGTCGAGAGCCCCGACGTCCATCCTACTTCGACTTGATCCAAGTATAGCAACTCCCCGAGTATGGTAGCTCAACCATACCTGTCTCGAGCAGAAAATTAGCAAACTCTTCAATAGAGAGCTGATCAGGAGGCCTCCCCCCAATTTTCTCTCCCGACCTAAGGATAGCGTTGAAATCTCCCCCAATGGTCCAAGGCGCTTGAATGGAGAGCTGCATATGAGTAAGTCTCTCCCAGAGTGTACGGCGTCCTTCCTTGGTGTTATCACCATGAACAGTAGTAAAAAATGCAGGTGTAGGGAGCATATGATGATGAAGCGAGACAATCAAAGCTTGATCGAATGTGTCATGCAGGAAGATATCGCAGTTTGATTTAGCCATAACCCAAATATTTCCCCTTTCATTCGAGAAGGCCTTATCAAAACCTAGCTTCAACTGATAATGAAGAAGTTGACTTCTATCCACCTTCGGCTCAATGATGCCGAGAAAGACAATCTTATGTAATCTAACCAAAGACTTAACTCTTTTGATGGTCATGGGATTAGCAATACCATGAATGTTCCAAATGAGAGTGTTAAACATTAGAGGAAGACGTGGGTTTACCAATGAAAGCGGAGTTAGCGGATTGCTGCGTAACTCGATCTAAAGGAGCCACCGTCTTCTGAGATTTCCGCTTCTTTTGGAAGACTGCTATGAGTTGTAGGCCCCCGACTTCTGTGTGCTGCAGACGCTCTTCGACTCCGTCCGCACACCCATCGACTTCCTCCATTCCTTCGTTGAGGCATTCGTCCGGAGCACGCTCGACTTCATCCGCCCAGCTACCTCTGATGGCAAGAGGGGGAGGAAGTGTTTCCTCTACTTCTGCAGGCTCGTCAACCAGCTCACCCTCTTCGAGTGTTCGCTCAGCGTCAGGGTTTTGGTGCGTGACGATCGCTGCCACCTGGGTGTTAATGGCAGTAACCACCACTCCTGAAATTGTCACATCTGGCACAGTTCCCGTCGTCTTTATCATGCCAGTTATTTCAGTTGGCAAATCATGCATGGGGCTGCGAGCTTCGTTAATGATTGTGGTGGGGTCTGTAGTATTTAATGACTCATTGTTTGGCAAATTTATAAGAGTATTCTCCTCCTCCACTTAAGCAATAGTGGCAGTTGGGTCCTGACCTGGGGGGTTTAATGTCGAGGCAGTTGCATGGTTTTGTGTAGGAGGAGCGTCAGGAACAATACTTTCCTCATTAGTTCGTCGCAATATAGATGTAACCTTCAATCCCATCGGCCCTGGCCTACTTGTCTCCCCTTCTACCCCATGGTGTTGTTGTGTTTCTTGTTGCACTACCTCTTTTCCTTTATTTTTCAATTTGCAAGTCGACATTTGATGGCCTTGATGATGACAGTGAGAATAATACAGAGGAATGTACTCATATTCTACATTCTGCCAAAAACTCCTCCCACGCGATCGATTTATCCGAACTCTGTGTTGTATAGGCTTGCTCGCATCTACTTCAACGAATACCCTGGCCCTACTTGGACGAGAAAGATCTGTCGTGGCTCTGTCGAGTTTTAGGGGAGTACCAATCAATGAAGTAATCGCAAATAATGCCTCCTTCGCTTAGAGATGATGAGGCAGATCAGGAAGATCTACCCAGACGGGCATGAGCGATGATTCAAACGTCGGAGAGAAGTCAGGATCCCATTTAAAAACACGCATCGGGGCACGAGAGATGAACCAAACGTCCTTCGAACGAAGACGGAGGAAGTCGTCCTCCAACGAAGGCCGGATAAGGATGTGCTTACGATCGATAACGCCCGCTTTGATTTTCCCTTTGAACTGAAAACCAGAGAGGGCTTTACGAATCGTCTCTATGGAAGGTTTACTATGGGAAAACTTTCCCACAAGAGCAAACCGGAGAGGAGAAGACAGAGATTGTTCCTCCTCATCAGAAAAAAGCGATAGCGGGAGCGCCTTTGTATGAAGATACCTGTCGCGCGGCCAGGCGAGGGGGTTCCTCGACCCGGCCGACGACCGCATCGACAAAGGACATAGCCATCCTTTGTTGACGCCGGCCCGGCCAATGGCCTAGCCGGAGTCGGTAAGGGGCAAAGCTCTACCAGGATCTCGAGATGCGGCGCTCTAGGGCAACGCGCAAAAAACATATATATATATATATCATATATATATATATATATATATATATATATATATATATATATATATATATATATATATATATATATATGATAAAAAAAATATATATATATAATCTATACTATATTTAAATCCCAAAACCCATGACTATATACATATACCTATATGTAAATACAACCAAATCCTATATCTCAATATAGCTGAGATACCGAACTAGTCGATATAGCCAAAATATATATTAAGACCAACTTAGAAATTTGAACATCAATCATACACTACACTCCCCATATGAACCTAATACCCAAGCATTCTTACCGAAAACACTAATCCATATATGTAAATACATACCAATGCATAACATTCAACTAAACACTCAAAATCTGACATAAAATGAAATCCCTAACTCATAACTGAACCTAGGCATGCATGCATCATTTGAAGCCCACAAGTATATCAGACATCCCAACATCAAATTACC
This sequence comes from Iris pallida, assembly GCA_029216955.1. Classification (NCBI taxonomy): domain Eukaryota; kingdom Viridiplantae; phylum Streptophyta; class Magnoliopsida; order Asparagales; family Iridaceae; genus Iris; species Iris pallida. The sequence continues at coordinate 38,049,523 of JANAVB010015600.1, forward strand.
TACTGATACTAGATACTAAAACTAGAAAGAAAGGGTGTGTGTGTGTGTGTGTCGAAGGTGTGTCAAGAGGTATGTGTCACAGTGTGTGTCAATGTGTCAAAGGCAACACACATGTGTATGTGTTGCAGGAACTGCAAATACGCATGTTTGTGTGTATACAACTGAACCAGTAGGTATTATACGTGTTAAGAGTGTACACAACACAAATTTCTACCTACCAGTGTCAACCCGTGTCCACACGTGTCCAATTTGGTGTCAAATCAAAGTGTCGAACATGTATCAGAAATCTAGGCATTAGGGGTAAAACTCGGGCGGGCTAAACCCGAGCCAGATCGGGTAAACCCGCTAATGGGTTGGGTTAGGGTCGAAGATACTTGAGTTCGGGTTCGGGCTCGGGTTAAAATATTTGAACCCGATCAAAAAATCGGGTTGGACTTGGGTTCATGAGTCGGGTTACCCAAAGAACCCGAAACCCGAAATACATATAATTTATATATATTTTTTATGCTTCTTAAATAAAAAGTTTGAATCTTAAATTTCTCCACCCAAACTCCTTAACTCCTTATAAAGAATTCTCATTTCAATTTGTATTTTGTAACGATCAAGGCTTGATTGTTATTTGATTATGTGTTTAATATTACTTTCGTTGAAAATTATTTAAAATTTTATATTAGATTCCAATTAACCAGATGGACCCGACCCAACTCGAGCCCAACCCGCTCCTCCGGGCTTGGTCTTGGGCTTCATATATTAAACTCGAGGTTGGGTCGGGCTTTGGCTCAGACTAGGCTTATGATTCATCGGGTTGTGCTTGGGTTGACCTCAAACCCGACCCAACCCGCCCGAGTTGCATACCTATTAGGCATGCACTGTCTCGTGCACACATGTCAAACACTGTAGGACACAATATGTCCACTCAAATATCCAACCATATTTGTGTCAACGTCCCTGAGTCGTATCCACAATGCATCTTATGTCATATCCAACCATATATCAGTGGCCCTAGTTAGCGTGTGTGTGGCTGGACGTAACAGTGCAGACGCGAGAACTTTATGAATACCAAACCAAATTGACCCAAACTTTGGGTACACCCTGTCAGACACTGCCCCCACCTCCATGTCAAATACCAAGTGTCCACGTGGCATGTCCACGGAGATACATCATTCGGGTTGCAGGACATTGCACACAGTGTGTGCAGGCCTCCCTGTATCCGATTTCGACATAAAACGTGTCCAAATCCAGCTCAGTCACAGCGATTATTAATCTATAAATAATTAGCTACAAAATCATGTAATTAGTTTGTAAATTTGTTAACATTAATTCCTATGTGGCATTTCACTAAACACTTTACACTATACTTTGATACGCCTATGATACGCATACCAAATAGATTCGATTTGAACCCAAACTTGGCCTAATGCTAGGAGGACCCCAAATGAATGCATCTATGGAAAGAAATCAGAATATTAATAGGTTTAGAGGACATTACCTATTGAGAGTTGGAATCTCAATGTAAATGCACTTGAGACCAAAATTACTCCACTTTCAATGGTTAACTTGCTCCAAATCCTTGCTAGCTAGCTCCTAGAGGCTTTCTCTATACTAGGAAAGTGTATTGCAATTGATTAGGCTCAATTTGGAGTTGATTTTGATAAAGGAGGTTAACTTAGGGAAAAACACAAATTAGGGTTTGAAGAGTGTAATGAAAAGATGCAAAGTGTGCTAACATGATGTTATATAGGGGGGTTGCCTATGGTCGTCCGCAAATAATATCTAGGTTTAGGGTTGATGTTTACATGAATTAAAGGCCTTTATATGTATAATTCAAGCCTTTCTAGTAAAGGCCCAAGTAAAGATTATGGTTTCAAGCTAAATATCTACTTAGCCAATATCTAGATATTACTAACCTTGTCATCTAGTTGGAAGCTACTAATGAAATATCTAGGCTCATGATTAACATCTAGATTAGGGCAATACTAGGTTAAGGCCTAACATATTAATTAGCACATTATTAATTAATCAAAATTCAAATTAATTAAAAGTCATAAATGACCAAAATACCCTTAGGCTAAAAATGTGGTAGTGACAAGTCTACCCTCCTTAAAATAATTTCTTCCTCAAAATTTAAATACGAAACCAAACATATGAGAATGATAGAAAATCATACCTCAAGGTCCAAAAAGATAAGAGTATCGCTCGTGCATCTCATCCTCCCTCTCCTAGGTAGACTCTCCTGAAGAAAGATGCCTCCATACGACGCGAACCAAGGATATTGTCTGGTTCCTCAGTACCTTCTCTCGTCGATCTAGAATCTCTATAGGCTATTCTGGATAACTGAGAGTAGGACACACCTAGATCTCGGAATGATCAAGTACATGGCTGGGATCCGCCACGTACCGTCTCAACAGTAAAACGTGAAACATGTTGTGAACTCCCTCTAGTGCAGGTGGCCAGTCTAGCCTGTATGCTGCAGTACTGACTCTCTCACAGATAACGAAAGGTCCAATAAAATGTGGGCTAAGCTTTCCACCTCCACCAAAACGTATAGTACCACATGCCGAAGATATCCTCAAGAACACCAGATCTCCAACCTAGCACAAACATGGTCTTAAACTTAATTATAACAATCACATGATCGAACAAAATTATAAAATCAAACAAATTCCTAATCCTAAAACTAAGCTGTACCTCAAAGGCCAAAGGTCTTCGGTGGCTATCGGCCCAATGCCGCTGTCTGTCCTTCGCCACACGAAGTCGATCCCTGATGAGCTTCACCTTCTCGACTGCGTCCACAACCATCTTAGGTCCCAATAAAGCTCACTCTCCAATGTCATCCCAAGACAAGGGAGTACGACATCTACGCCGATACAACGCCTCGAAAGGTGACATCTCAGTGTTGGCCTAGAAGCTATTGTTGTATGAAAACTCAACCAAGTGCAAATGATCGTCCCAGTAACCTCCAAAGTCCATGACACAAGTCTGTAGCATATCTTCGAGAGTCTAGATAGTCCTCTCTGATTGTCCGTCCGTCTGATGGTGGTGTGCAGTACTGAGCTTGAGCTAAGTGCCCAAACTAGTATACAAACTTTACCAGAAATAGAAAGTAAAGCGACTATCCCGATTCAAGACAATGCTCACCGGAACTCCATAAAGTATGACAATCTGCCTCGCCTATATGTCTACTAGCCTCTCAGTAGACAAACCCACTTTGAATGGCAAGAAGTGGGCTGATTTAGTCAACGTGTCTACGATGATCCAAATTACATCTTTTTCTCCTGGTGTACGCGGCAATAATGAAACGAAGTCCTTCGTGATATGCTCCCACTTCCATTCCGGAATGGGCATTTGTCACTAACTTATTTTAGCTTGAGGTTATTTTGGTCATTTGGTAAATTTTTTGAATTTTTTGATTTATTGAATTGGTGATTGATATTTTGACTTTGGCTAATTGAGACTTTGTAGACCAGCCTAGAAGTTGACCCTAGCTATGGTGACTTGGTTAGCAATGGTGTGACCCTAGTCTAACTTAAGTTAACCTCTTTTCTAGTCATTTAGAACCAAGTTTGAAATAGGAAGAATTAAGAATAGGTGAAATGACTTATGACTTGTGATTTGAATTTCATGACTTATGTAATTAAGCCCATAGGCCCATGACTTGAACCCTAACCCTAACCAAGCCCTAAGTAGCCGGCCATACCTAGGAATTCCTCCTATTTAAACTCCCTTTTCCTTGTTCTTGCCTCTTTTGTGCTCAACCAAGTTCTTGAAAGGAAAGTAAATCCCCAACTTTCCAAATTCCTATTAAATCCATTTTAATTCCTTTTTCATCCAAATCTTTTGTAATAGTTTCTAATCACCCTCTATTTGATGTTCACGGCTAGTGACTTAAGTTTTTGTGCAATTTGGAGGATTTGGCTAGCAACGGGAACCGGTTAATTTGGGATTTTTTTTGATCCTTGAACCTACAGGTAAACCCTTCTAATTTGATTTTAATTCTATTTTTATTGCATGGAAGCCTAGATCTAGGTTTTCCCTACCTGTAGTGAAGGTTTGGTGTCGTTTGCATTAGGTTTCGTGTCCGTATCAGACACGTATCAATTCTCTAGTCTAGGTGTTTGATGAAATGCCACAACCAACTTTTTTTGCTATTTTTGGAAATATTTTTGATTAAATTTCTAGATCTAGGGTTTGCCTTTAGATTTGTATCCTTGGTCAGTAGTTTTGGAGTCATGTCGTGTCCACACGAGGACAAGAACACGCTGCGCAGGCCGCGGGGCACTGTCCTGTTACCCGATGGCTAGTTCTTTGTGCATAGGGCATGTAGAGGCCTAGGATTTGGCATCAAGGAGGGTGCACTAACTGACATATCAGCCCCTAAGTTTCGAGTCGAGTCGGGTTATGTCAGACACGAAATTCGACCCGTACTGGCCATGCACTAGCTGTGCAGTTTGGTTTTTCTGCTCTGATGCGCACTTTGTGTCGACACATGACACGACATAGACACGTATCAGGCCGCTGGGCATGAAGCCTATCCCTGGCGAGTGTCTGGATATGAGCACATGTCCTAGTTTGTATCGTGTTGTGTCTACGAGGCGACTGTATCGTAACACGATCCAGTCTGTGCATGCATGGTGTATGTACAAGTTTAATGACTTGGACACGCCGTATCCGGCATAGGGTGACACGATATGACTCTTGGGACATGAGCACATGTCGGGGTTTAATTATCAACCATTTAATTGTAATATTAACATGTTTTTAACTGTCGATTAGCATTTCCCCAATTCTACTGATACACGGTTCACTGCTTTTAAATCCTGAAATTAGATTATATTACTGAACTGTTTTGTTGATGTTTTAATTACCATGATTAGTTCAGTTATGCATGAAAGGTTTGTAAACATGTTAGGTTGGGATGTTATCAAGGAAAATTGGATTTCGAAATGGGTTTTGAACTGTTAATGTAGACTGTTAGCTAACTGTCATGGGAACTTTGAATTCCCTGAGAATCCTATTACACTTAACTGTCATTGTACTATGTAATTCCTATGAATACTAGTTGTTAACTTGTGAATCACCCTCATCTAATTGACACACACACTGTTCACCACATTGGTTCACATGAGTTCATTCACACACACACACAAAACTGGAATTTCTGAGAACTTATGTGAGTTCTAGACACACAAACCTGAGAACACTAGAACACCACTGTCAATTGAATTCCTGAGTGGTATTACCCTATTTTAATGCTCTAATTAGTACACACATGTAAACTGTCATTGGATTTTGCAATCCTGAGAATACCCATTCACTATAATTGAGTTTGACACATGGAATGGACTGCTATGAGAACCGATCCACTGTCATGTAAATCTGAGAATCTATTTGACACATTGATTGTTGCATTGATTTTATTTTTTTGTAAACCCACTCCCTATCTAAAACCTGAGAATTTACTGTCAACGTACTGATATATCACACACCCTACAGTTTCCTGTATACACACACACACTACACCCTCAAATATTAACACACTCCCTATCTAGAATCCTGAGCACACTTGACACATTGACACACAATATTGTATCACATATGCATACACACAGATTCACATATTTCTGTCACATTACCCACATGTTAATTTGTGCACATACACACATGCCCATTTACACCCTATCACTATATGTAAATATATACTTTACCTATATGCTTGATAATGATAATGTGGTTTATATAGGTATGCTACTTATATTAATGTATATATATAATATGTGTGGGATTAGATATGGCATATAAGCCTATGGTTCCTAATGTAGGAATATGCCTATTGTTGAATATGCCTATTGTTAAATATGTATACATGCCTTGTATACATATATGTTATATATGAAATGTGTGTCGTTGGCTTGTATAGCCTTTTAATGATGTGTGCCTGCTAGGATAGACTGGCTAGGCTTAGTGAGACTTGTTTGGGTTAGGCTTGACCTAGTTAACCTAGTTTGACTAGTGTAGTTGACTAGAGTTGACCAAAGGTTGACTTTAGCCTAGATCGACCCCAAACATCATGTAGATGCATTGTAGCAGTCTATTATACTATTTTAGACATGCAGTGACTTGTACTGTTCTATAGGAGCCAGACACCACTCCTCGGACAGTATATTCTTTTCAGATATTCAGGATACCAGGCGAGTACATTCTCTGATCATTTCATATCTTGTTTAGGATTATATTTCCTGCTTTAGACTACTTTACTTGATGCTAACACTTGTTATCACAGATTGGTACTATATGGATCTTTTCATGCGATGTCATCCCCTTAGCGGATACATCGGGTATTTCGTGTTCGTGTACTTTATCATGGGCATCGTGTACTCCTTGTGTTCGTGTTATTCATGTACAAATCGATTGAAATCGTGTACTCTAATATGCTCATATGATCATCGTGTACAACTATACTTCATGTGCAATAACATAACTTGACTGGATCCTTGTGTATTGATTGGGGACAGGGGAGTAAAAGTGGTTATGTGATCAATCTAAATCGTATGAACCTCTGTAGATTACTCGTGTGCAACATCGTGCCGTTTACATAACCATCTTGTGCTCTGAATCACTAGTCACTTACAGTTCTTACTTATCATGTATATATTTCCAATTTACAAATATCTCTCTTATTTTCGTGTATATCTTCTTACAGTTCGTGTATCTTACTCTCTAGCATGTTTATATTTCCTAACCTATTATGATTTGCATGAGATGTATTATGCTCGCTCCTTTCCTGATTGGACATGTTGAAAATATTACAGAGAACGAGGATGAGGATCTGGTGCCTACCTATTATGGTGCAGCTATAGACAACACTTGTGACTTGGACCCACTTGTAGTAGAGGATCTGCCACCACTGGTTTAGACTGCTAGCTTAGAGTCTTACCTTGTCTTTCTTATTGATACATTATTGTATATATCTTAGGAGTTTGTTTTATCTCAATGTTTATGGAGATGTCATCATAGACACTTAGACTTCTATCTATTGTATCTCTTGTGTGGATTTGTTTATATCTATCTATTTTATTGTATTCTACCCTAGATATGATTGAGACTGTATTCTTTTATGTCACCTCCATTCGGAGTGTATATACTGTACAGGTATCTTATATTGTTAGATGATTGACCTAGGACAGAGTTCTACCGTCGACACTGCGGCGTAGGCTGGACGTACCCACTTCTCGTACCCTTACTTTAGGGTACGGGTCGTGACACATTTTTAGTAGTGGCCCATACAGGTCGAGTTTATGTAGTGGTATTCGAACTAGAGTATCACTACTCAATCACAGTTAGGATTCCTTGAGAGATTCCTGGGACGACCCTTGAGAATCTTATTTAAACTTCAATCTGAAATCCTTTCCCTTGTTTTGTTCGCTCTCACTCCTTGATTATTGAATTTGATTTTGATGGATCGTTGTTGACTTTGATTTTCCTATTGAGATGAATTTTATGGCCCGAGTTACGATATTTTCTGATAACATATGTTGACAGAAATAATAGGGATGGTAAAACGTCTACTTGATTATGGAACCTGTAGTTTATCGCAGCCATATTAGCTGGCATGGCGGGAACATAGAGACCTGACTTCGGATGTATGTATCTTGGTTATGAGATTTAAAATTTCTTGCAGTTATACTAGTCGGCATAGCGAGAATTCCAGACGACATAATTATAGAGGTGCATACCCCAGTTATAGAATCTATCGTTTATCGCAGCCTTGCTTTCTGGTATAGCGAGGACTCTGAGTAACATGATTTGGACAGACGCATATGATTATCAGATTGTATCTTGAGAAAGTTTTTAAACATATCATCTCTATCGTACCCTTTTGTTGTTATAAAATTGTATTCCATCATCAAATAACTTAGGAGTAAGAATATTTAGTTTTGTAGAGCTTATTCATATGTAGTTCTTTCATAGTGTAATGATATGATGATATATAGAGCGTCTGTACTCTAGAGATGATAGTTAGCATTGATATTAGAATAATAACCCTTGTAGATGATTCTCCTGTTATTTATAATACCTACCAGTTTCTATATATGATGTTAGTATGCCTTACAGCCTTGATGATTTGTTATTATAATTTTTTTCTTACCCTTCCCAGTAGGGCGCCCATGACCAGAGCCTGTCCTTGAGTATAGTTGTAGCTTCATCTGAGACTGAGAGGTCTATATATAGATAGGTTACAGATGATTGGCATATGGGATATAGGTTTGGTTGGTATCTATAGGACATTATTGTATAGGGTTATAGACATATTGTTTAGCCTATATTTGGTCCAATTTTCTATTTTAGTTAAGTTTTCTTGTGTTGAGTTCAGTTATGTTTGATCAACCTTTATAGGCAGTGTGTAGACCCTTTATTAGAGACCCTGTTCCCTCGGTTCATACTGTTTCAAGTTGTTCACTGCACTTAACATTTCATTACCTACCATATTGTATCATAGATTTCACTGGACCATTGTTCAGACCCCAATTATTGACTCACCAATATAACCATCAACCCCTTATCATATTCTGCATATCTGTAGAGCTAGTATCATGCATATTAGAGGTCTGCACTCATCCTTACTTCTGTACATGGTGACCTACTACATCTCTTAGCATTTTACCTTACTTGATAGCCTTGTAATACCCTTTATTATAACTTGTAGTACCTGTCCTACAGTGGAGTTTAAACTTTTTTCTTGGGCATGGGTGTTCAGTCCACTTGGGACAGTTGAATACATTGGGGATATAATGTGGGTTGTTAATAAGAGTTCTTCCTTGATCATTTGTTCTGTCCTTCTTTCATTATATTAGATACAGATGATACCTGTTTAGCCCATCCATCCAGATTTATGTCCAAACCTTTCCCTTTCAGTGATGGTTCAGTCTTCCAAAAGCCTCTACTTGGGCATTGGTTTAATTTTCCATATGTAGGTGTCCTACATATTATTATCCTACATGTGATTGTTCTGCATCTTCATGTGCAGCCATGCTACACCACTGTTCTGTCCTAACATACCCTACAGTATCTGACCCCCTTCTTTGAAGTGATAGGCATATGTTAGGGAGTTGGTGTTATTAGACTTTGAGTAGAGTTGAGGTGATGAGGGTAAAGCATATATATATAGCTTGTATATATGTAATATATTTTGATTTGGTATGTAGCCTGCACTCATTTGTAGTATACTGCCTATTGTAATCCCTGTACACTAGTTTGGTTCACTTCTTTCAGACCAACGTCCTGCATGTATTTAGTTCAGTCCAGATAGAGAGGAGAGGCCAGGTTTGATCTAAAGGCATGTTTCAGTCATCATGTAGGGTTCCTTTCACTTTGACTTTACAAGTTGGACCCTAATGTCCTGTCCTTTTCTTTTAAATTCAGTCTCTTTAGCATCATTCCTTTTGCCTACATTAATGTTTCAGACCATTCATCCTTAACCTAATTTCTAAGCATTTATTTCAGTCCCTTATAAGTTTAGTCTACTTTAACCCCTTGATGATCAGTTATATATATATATATATATATATATATATATATATATATATATATATATATATATAGATGATATACTTAGGATATATGTGATGGGTTGTTGTTCTTGAGCTTATGTATATGTGGTACTTGGGATTTGTGTGCTTAGATTACAGGTAATTAGTTAGGGGTGACTTGATGGGATTGGGAAGTTAAGAGTTACCCTATTATAGAGTTTTTCTTTTTGCTAAATTCTAGTTGCCAACACCTAGATCGCTAGCATAGGTGAAATCCTAAGAAGTTGACCAGTTGTTGACCAAATGCTTGGATGTTGACAAATTGACTAGTTGTTGACCAGTAGTTGACCATTGACTATGTTTCACTTAGTTTGACTGGAGATAGGATTAGAAGTAGGTTGATTATTGTTTGTTGATCATGTTTGATTATTTAGTAACTTGAGACCTTGTTTGTGTTTAGGTTGAAAACATGGTTTTTCTTAGGATATCTCCGACTCGTGGTACCATACGTTTTGGTAGAGGTGGAAAGCTTAGCCCGCGCTTCATCGGACCTTTCGTGATTAACGGGAGAGTCGGTGATGTGGCATACAGGCTAGACTTGCCACCTGTACTAGTGGGTATCCACAACGTATTCCATGTATCACGGTTGAGACGGTACGTGGCTGACCCTATCCATGTACTTGACCATTCGGAGATTGAGCTGTGACCTACTTTCAGTTATCCAGAGCAGCCTGTGGAGATTCTGGATCGCCGAGAGAAGGTACTGAGAAAACAGGTGATACCCTTGGTTCACGTCGCATGGAGGCATCATCCTCCAGGAGAGTCTACCTAGGAGCGGGAGGATGAGATGCGCGAGCGATACCCATATCTTTTTGGACCTTGAGGTATGATTGTCTATCCTTCTCATCAGTTTAGTTTCGCCTTTTAATTTCGAGGACAAAATTATTTTAAGGATGATAGATTTGTCACTACCACATTTTAGCTTGAGGGTATTTTGGTCATTTGGTAAATTTTTTGAATTTATTTGATTTATTGAATTGGTGATTGATATTTTGACTTTGGCTAATTGAGACTTTGTAGACTAGCCTAGAAGTTGACCCTAGCTATAGTGACTTGGTTAGCAATGGTATGACCCTAGTCTAACTTAAGTTAACCTCTTTTCTAGTCATTTAGAACCAAGTTTGAAATAAGAAGAATTAGGAATAGGTGAAATGACTGATGACTTGTGATTTGAATTTCATGACTTATGTAATTAAGCCCATAGGCCCATGACTTGAACCCTAACCCTAACCCAGCCCTTAGTGGCCGGCCACACCTAGGAATTCCCCCTATTTAAACTCTCATTTCCTTGTTCTTGCCTTTTTTGTGCTCAACCAAGTTCTTGAAAGGAAAGGTAAATCCCCAACTTTCTAAATTCCTGTTAAATCCATTTTAATTTCTTTTTCATTCAAATATTTTGCAATAGTTTCTAATCACCCTCTATTTGATGTTCATGGAGAGTGATGTCAGTTTTTGTGTAATTTGGAGGATTTGGCTAGCAACGGGAACCGGTTGAATTGGGGTCTTTTCTTGATCCTTGCAACCTATAGGTAAACCCTTCTAATTTCATTTTAATTCTATTTTTATTGCATGGTAGCCTAGATCAAGGTGTTCCCTAGCATTAGTGATGGTTTGGTGTCGTTTGCATTAGGTTTCGTGTCCGTATCGGACACGTATCAATTCCCTAGTCTAGGTGTTTGATGAAATGCCACAACCAACTTTTCTTGCTATTTTTGGAAATGTTTTTGATTGAATTTCTAGATCTAGGGTTTGCCTTTAGATTTGTGTCCTTGGTTAGTAGTTTTGGAGTCGTGTCGTGTCCATTCGAGCACACGAACACGCTGCACAGGTCGCGGGGCACTGTCCTGCTACCCAATGGCTAGTTCTCCGTGCACAGGGCACGTAGAGGCCTAGGATTTGGCGTCGAGGAGGGGGCACTGACTGACATGTCAGCCCCCAAGTCTTGAGCCGAGTCGCATTTTGTCGGACAAGAAATCTGACCCGCACTGGCCATGCACTGGATGTGCAGTTTGGTTTTTCCGCTCTGATACGCACTTTGTGTCGACATATGACATGACATGGACACGTATCAGGCCACTGGGCATGTAGCCCTATCCCTGGTGAGTGTCTGGATACGGGCACGTGTCCTAGTTTGTATCGTGTCGTGTCCACGAGGCTACTGTATCGCAGCACGATACAGTCTGTGCACGCAACGTGTCTGTGCATGTTTAATGACTTGGACATGCCGTATCCGGCATGGGGTGACATGATATTACTCTTGGGACACGAGCACGTATGGGGGTTTAATTATCAACCATTTAATTGTAATATTAACATGTTTTTAATTGTCGATTAGCATTTCCCTAATTCTACTGATACACGATTCACTGCTGTTAAATCCTGAAATTAGATTATATTACTAAACTATTTTGTTGATGTTTTAATTACCATGATTAGTTCAGCTATGCATGAAAGGTTTGTGAACATGTTAGGTAGGGATGTTATTAAGGGAAATTGGATTTCGAAATGGGTTTTGAACTATTAATGTAGACTGTTAGCTAACTGTCATGGGAACTTTGAATTCCTTGCGAATCCTATTACACTTAACTGTCATTGTACTATGTAATTCCTTTGAATATTAGTTGTTAACTTGTGAATCACCCTCATCTAATTGACACACACACTGTTCACCACATTGGTTCACATGAGTTCAATCACACACACAAAATTGGACTTTCTGAGAACCTATGTGAGTTCTAGACACACAAACCTAAGAATACTACAACACCACTGTCAATTGAATTCCTGAGTGGTATTACGCTATTTTAATGCACTAATTAGTACACACATGTAAACTGTCATTGGACTTTGCAATCCTGAGAATACCCATTCACTATAACTGAGTTTGACACATGGAATGGACTGCTATTTGAACCTATCCACTGTCATGTAAATCTGAGAATCTATTTGACACATTGATTGTTGCATTGATTTCATTTTTCTGTAAACCCACTCCCTATCTAAAACCTGAGAATTCACTGTCAATGTACTGATATATCACACACCCTACAGTTTTCTATATACACACACACACTACACCCTCACATATTAACACACTCCCTATCTAGAATCCTGAGCACACTTGACACATTGACACACAATATTGTATCACATATGCACACACACTCATTCACACATTTCTGTCACATTACCCACATGTTAGTTTGTGCACATATACACATGACCATTTACCCCCTATCACTATATGTAAATATATACTTTACCTATATGCTTGATAATGATAATGTGGTTTATATAGGTATGCTACTTATATTAATGTATATATATAATATGTGTGGGATTAGATATGGCATATAAGCCTATAGTTCCTACTGTAGGAATATGCCTATTGTTGAATATGTATACATGCTATGTATATATGAGTGTATATACATATATGTTATATATGAAATGTGTATTGTTGGCTTGTATAGCCTTGTAATGATATGTGCCTGCTATGATAGACTGGCTAGGCTTAGTGAGACTTGTTTGGGTTAGGCTTGACCTAGTTTAACTAGTGTATTTGACTAGAGTTGACCAAAGGTTGACTTTAGTCTAGATTGACCCAAAACATCATGTAGATACATTTTAGCAGTCTATTATACTATTTTAGACACGTAGTGACTTGTACTGTTCTATAGGAGCCAGACACCACTCCTCGGACAGTATATTCTCTTCAGATATTTAGGATACCAGCGAGTACATTCTCTGATAATTTCATATCTTGTTTAGGATTATATTTCCTTCTTTAGACTACTTTACTTGATGCTGACACTTGTTATCACGGATTGGTACTACATGGATCATTTCATGCGATGTTATTCCCTTAGCGGATACATCGGGTATTTCATGTTCGTGTACTTTATCATAGGCATCGTGTACTCCTTGTGTTCGTGTTATTCGTGTGTAAATCGTATGAAATTGTGTACTTTCATGTGCTTACATGATCATCGTTTACAACTATACTTCGTGTGCAATAACTTAACTTGACTGGATCCTTATGTATTGATTGGGGACGGAGGAGTAGAAGTGGTTATGTGATCAATCTAAATCGTGTGAACCTCTGTAGATTACTTGTGTACAACATCATGCCGTTTACATAACCATCTTGTGCTATGAATCACTAGTCACTTATAGTTCTTACTTATCATGTATATATTTCCAATTTACAAATATCTCTCTTGTTTTCGTGTACATTGTCACGACCCGCACCCTAGAGTAAGGGCACGAGACGTAACAACGCCTAGCCTACGCCGCAGTGTCGACGGTAGAACGCTGTCCTAAGTCACAACATCTAACAGTTAAAGGTAATAAACAGTTATACTCCCCAAATGGGGGTGACATAACAGAATATAACTGAATCACAACTAAGGTAGAACATGATGAAAATAGATAGATAAATATCCAGAATGAAAGCACAGAATTACAATCCAAAATTCTAAGTGTCTATAATAAATACATATCCCAAAATATCTCAGAATCTAAATACAGTGATCCAAAAAAGTAAAGACATCCTAGTCTAAGGAGTGTCATCCACTGCTAGTAGGTCCATGTCACTAGTGATGTCTAACGCTATACCAAGAGCGGTAGACACCAGAGCCTCATCATTCACTGTAAAATTTTTAACAGGTCCAGTCAGGACGGGAGCGAGTACAGTACATCTCAACAAAATCATAACAGGTTAGGAATAATAGCATGCTAGAGAGTAAGATACAGGATCTGAAGAAATAATATGATAAAAAGAGAGAGACTGTAAGTAAATAGCTACAATATATAGAGAACTAACAGTGCTAGTGATTTAGAGCACAAGATGGTTATGTAGACGGCACGATGTTGTACACGAGTAACCTACAGAGGTTTGTACACGAGTAATCTACTGGATTGAATACATAACCACTTCTACTCCCCCGCCCCAATCAATACACAAGGATCTAGCTAAGTTATGTTATTGTACACGAAGGTCATGTGAATACATGATTATACACGATTCACACGTTTCGTACACGAATGTCACAAATACAAGGAGTACACGATGTTCAAGATAAAGTACACGAACACGAATACCCGATGTATCCGCTAAGGGGATAACATCGCCCAACAAGATCCATATAGTACTAATCCGTATTTCTAACGTGTCAGCTTCATGTAAAGTAATCTAAAGCAGGAATATAATCCTAAACAAGATATAAAATGATCAGAGAATGTACTCGCCTGTATCCTGAGAATATGGAGAATATATACTGTCCGAGGAGTGGTGTCTGGCTCCTATTAGAACAGCACAAGTCACATCAAGTCCAGAATGGTAATAAGATGCACTACAATGCATTCCACATGAATCTAGGTCAATCTAGGCCAAAGTCAACTCATGGTCAACTCTGGTCAACCCTAGAAGTCAAACTAGGTCAACTAGGTCAAACCTAAGTCAAACAAGTCTAAACTAGTCTAACTAGTCTATTCTAGGTCAAACAAGACTACACAAGACTAATCTAGACTCACTAGTCAAGCAGACACACATATAGGCCATAGGCTATTAGGCAATACCATGCCTAAGCCAACCATAAATCACATGACCACAAGATATTATCCATACCTAAAATAATACACATATTAATATAGCTATATAATATAACATAGCCTATACATAGCATATAGGTTACTATATGCATATCACATACACATGTATATCTAATATATATATTTAGTACACACACATTACATATATAGGATACACTATATATATATATATATATATCTCAATATATATATATATACATACATATGTAAAGAGAGAGGGGGATACATATGTACTCAAGTGTGTGTCACATGAACGTATATGATATGGCATGTGTGTGTGTGTGTGAAAGATTACAAGAGTGTGTGTGTGTGTATAAGTGAGAGATATTTGAAAACAGTAAGGAAAACATGTGAAGACAGTGGCATTGTGTTCATGGGGAAAAACAGGAAATGGGAAAAACATCAGTATAATGTAACAGGGAATGGAAAGGACAGTAAGCAATATAAGGCAAAACCATTGAGCTATTTACAATGTGGCATGGCGTGAGAGAAAGGAAATCAGTTCATAACAGGTTAATAATTCCCAGGTCATGCAGGAAAGTGTGGGAAGAAACCAATTCAACAATTTCAAAACAGTAACCCCCACATTTCTCAGTTTTAGGAAATAGTTGACAGGAAAATGCACAGGTTCAAACCTGGAACAGTGAGTACATGAATCAACATTTCAATTTACATGAATAGTTTTCAGGGTTTAATAAGTCCTAACCTATGCCAGTTAACAACAATGTATAACATTCCATTCAGTTCATATGGAGGGATGAACTCAGGAAAATGGAAGATGTGATAACAGTAAGGTATTTAGGAAAACTAGTTTTCAGTCCATAACCAACTCCCAGATTAATTAGGAAACATTCAGTACAGATTTTACAGGAATCAGTGAACTATTTAAACCATTCATTCGAATCTTAGGTTATTACAGTATTTCAAAATGGAAAAAGGAAATCAAACATTCATTCATGTAATGTAAAAGAAGAACCAATTCCACAGTTAACAATTTCGAATCCAACCAATACCTAAACATCCCATTCTCCCATCCAAAAGCCAATTTTGAATGTAAACATTAAGCTAACATATGATCAAACAATATATGGGGAAATTGGCATTTAATACACAGAATTTCATTGGGATGACAGTTAGAAATACTGAAATGAAAATGGGTATCAGTCAATATCAGTTCACTTTATTGAAACCAACACATATTCAAAAATCCCATTTACAAACCCATAAGCCCATTAAATTGAAATACTTCACTAACATATATCAACAATCATGTGGGCAACATTTCACAGTGAAAAACATTTCATAAAATGGATTTAATTGCTCAGAAATACTGGAAACTCAGTATCAGAAATCTGGTATCAATGTTCCTGGATTTAACCCCATTTCGAAACCCAATCCCATAATAAAACTTATTCTATTATGAAAACCTAATCTAACATAGATTACACAACATATTTAGGATCAAATTAGCAAGTTAGAACATGTATTAAATCATTTAAAACTGTAACAAAATAGGGAAACAAAACTACACTGATACACGCACGCAGTGTGAAGAACAGGTGGCAACTCTAGAGGGGGGTGAATAGAGTTTATATAGAAAATAACCAATTAAAAATTAACTCTTTCACGAATTAAAAATAATCAGAGTAAAATGCGAAAAGTAAATGAAGAGCAAGAAAGCATACGCAAACACAGCGATTTTAACCTGGTTTCTCTCGTGGAGGACTAGTCTAGGCCTGAGAACTCTAGCTCAGGATTAAATCCACTATTTGTGAAATAGTAGTTTACAACCCGTGCCTTTACTTCAGAAGAGCACGTCAACTTCTTACAGAGGATCGCAGTGGCGATTTGCTTGGAATTGTCCAAGCGACTTCTTCAACTCTTGCACAAGAATCCTAACTGAGAGATGCTGAGCACTCGAGACTTAGGAGGCTTGTGGCTAGTAGATGGGAAGGGTATGGCTTATTTGAGCTATAAGAGAGAAGAGAAGAGAAGATTGGATGATTCGAAATGAGAAAATTCATGGCCTATTTATAGTGTTTTTGTAGGCAGAATTCGGCCAGAATTCGAGTAGGAAATTTCAAATATTTGGCCGTTGGACAACTAGCAACCAGCTAACCCTAAAATTAGGGATGCTGATTTTTAGGGGACAGAGTTCGGCCCGAACTCTGTGTAGAGGCAGAGTTCGGCCCGAACTCTGTCTCCAGAGCACAGAGCTGGTCTAAGTGGCCAGTGGGTATTTTTCTGGATGGTGGAGTTTGAGGATTATTGGGTAGGCTATAGGTTAAGTCTCAAGAGCTCAGCATGACACAGTTTACATCAGTCTAGACACAACAAAAGTGTAAAATACAGACGAAATATAATAGAGAAGCTGAGACTGAGCTGTCGTCTGTCTTGAGCTTAATGTAGACGTCGTGTGTCGTATTGAATTATTACAAATATTATTTAGTCAATGTTATCAATATTTGGTTGACTGTGACTTTGTGTCAACAATCTCCCCCATATTGATAATTGACAAAATAATATATGTATATTCAATATTCATACCTGGACACAGTTGATCACAAAAATATAGCTCCCCCATAATCAATGCCAAGCTAGAAATAATAGCTCCTCCGTAACCGGTGAACGGTGCCGAGCTAGAAACAATAGCTCCCCCGTAAATAATGCGTTGAACCTGTTGGCCTGATAAATAATATCTCCCAAAAGCACCAAAAAGCACATATATATACTAAAAGTATGACAAGAATATACATTATTTCTCCCCCTTTTGGCATTAGCAATATAAACTGCATATGAATAATAATGATACAACCACACCAAATAGAGAAGAAACTGTATATGAATGATCAAAACGAGCAACTAGCATAGAATAATAAACTACGATAAGCATAAAAGTGTCATCACACATAACCAGATTCATCAAACTACCAGAGTTTTAGTACAACCCAAGTACATAAAACAAATAAAACTAAATAACTGGAAATCAGGAAACATAAACTAGGATCATCAGCAGCAGCAGCAGATAGTAGAAGCCATCTCCATCATGGAGCACGAGAAGGCCCAGCGGAGTCTGAAGGATCAGTGAATGAACGGCTGGGGTCCACAATAGCAGCATCCGGATCTAGGTAGCGCATGACCCAGGGATCTTCAATGCGATATCCAGCACGGCCAGGATCCCGCTCCATAGGAATGGGCATAGAAGGGTGACGAGACATGGAATATCGGATATCGTGCAGCGAGTTGCTGAGGGCACTCATCTGCAGGGTAGTACGGTAGTCCATCTGAGTCCAGCGATCGTCCTCCAATGGGAAACGATCTCTGAGCATTGTCTAGGTGGAGTCAAGAGTAGCAGGAGGAGGAGGCGCATCCTGTCCAAGTGGAGAGGCATCGGGCTCCTCATCATCAGAATGCTCAGAAGTGTCAGGAGAGGCGACGACTGCCTGAAGATGTCATGCCTTGGAAAGGAATGCAGAAGCAGGCAAGAAAGGACAATCATCGAGAGGTACATGGAACACACGAAAGACCATAGGAAGATACAAAAGATAAACCAGGGTTCGTGGTTTCTTCCTACAGTTTATCATCCAGTCCATCATGGAACGTGGAAGATTGAACGGGATGCGATAATGAAGATGATACAAAGCAGAGATCTCAAAATAGGTTACTTCATCGGTGGAGCCAGCTTTTGGCAGAATAGTATTGAAAATAATTCGATGAAGTTCATAGAAATACGGGTTGAGGTGTTTGGCCATAAGCTTGCGAGGATATATGTTAGGGGAGGTGAAGGTGATGGTAAGAATGAAGGAGAGGAAGAAAAACCCGAATATAAGAGGAGGGTTTTCTTTGGTCGGAGTAAATCTAGACCGTAGGATCTTATTTGATCAAACGGCTGGAGCTGTCCCCGATTCTGGAAGAGGGGGTCCGAATTCGGCCCGAACTCTGTTGGGGGCAGAGTTCGGCCCGAGTTCTGGGTCCTTGTTCCAGAACAGAAATCAGGCTAGATGATGGAAAAAATAGTTAAGTATGGGAAATCAAGTAAGATATGAGGACAAATGCTTGAAAGATTCAATCAACCAGATAGTGAAGTTTGAAAAATAGTATGTCAGCAGTAATAAATCGAAACGAACCATATAATAAACAAGGAAATATATCATAATTCAATAGTTTGAAGTTGCCATGGGTTAGCTGCAGGGGCCGGATCCCAGCTAGCGGTAGTCCTGTGGACTAGTGCACCGTGTCGCTTAGGCTTTTACGCCTTGTTGTCAGAAGGGTCCTTTCGGCTTGTACCCATAGCAAGTTCATCGTAAGAGAATCATAATATAATCGATTTTACGCAGGTGAGTTTTAATTTATGACAGCTTCATCTAAAATTCCAAGTTTACGACAAAGGAAATTGAAGCGCTCTTCGGATAATGGCTTAGTAAAGAAGTCTGCTAGCTGATGATCAGTGTCAATAAAATCTAAGTTAATCATGCCATTTTGCTGATGATCACGCAAAAAGTGGTGTCTAATTTCAATGTGTTTTGTGCGTGAGTGACAGATAGGGTTCTTAGTCAAGTTAATAGCACTAGTATTGTCACAGAATATAGGAATGTGCATGAAAGATAGATTGTAGTCTTCAAGGGTTTGCTTCATCCACAGAATTTGTGCACAACAACGCCCAGCTGCGATGTATTCAGCTTCTGTTGTGGATAGTGCGACAGAATTCTTTTTCTTGCTAAACCAAGAGACTAAAGCCTTTCCTAATAAATGACACGTGTCGCTTGTACTTTTACGGTCGACCTTCCATCCAGCGAAGTCAGCATCAGAGTAACCAATGAGGTCAAATGATGTTGACTTGGGATACCACAGGCCCACTGTAACCGTACCCTTAAGGTATCGAAAGATATGCTTAACCGCGGTCAAGTGTGATTCCTTAGGATTTGCTTGATATCTAGTACATAGGCAAACACTAAACATGATATCGGGGCGACTAGCAGTTAAATAAAGTAAGCTGCCTATCATACCTCGATACTTACGTTGATCAACGGGTTTGCCGCTCTCATCTGGTTTGAGTTTGGTTGAAGTAGCCATTGGAGTGCTGATTGGTTTGACGTTGTCAAGATCGAGATTTTTTAGCATGTCCTTTGTATACTTCGACTGACAGATGAAAGTCCCATTAGCCATTTGTTTTACTTGTAGACCAAGAAAGTAGTTGAGCTCTCCCATCATGCTCATCTCAAATTCTGTCTGCATACACTTGGCAAATTCTTGACAGAGGGTTTCATCAGTAGAACCAAAAATGATATCATCAACATAAATTTGAATTAATAGAATAGTGTCTTTAAAAGATTTTATGAAAAGTGTAGTGTCAATTTTCCCTTTTGAAAAATCTTTCTCAAGCAAGAAACTGCTTAGCCTTTCATACCAAGTTCTGGGGGCTTGTTTAAGGCCATATAGCGCTTTCTTTAGCTTGAACACGTGGTCGGGAAATTTGTGATTTTCAAAGCCAGGGGGTTGTTTTACATAAACTTCCTCCTTAATAAACCCATTCAAGAAAGCACTTTTCACATCCATTTGAAATAATTTGAAATTTTGATAATTTGTAAATGCACAAAGCATCCGAATGGATTCTAGTCTAGCAACCTGAGCATACGTCTCATCGTAGTCGATACCTTTCTCTTGGTTATAACATTGAGCTACTAGACGAGCTTTGTTGCGTGTGACTGAACCATCTTCATTCACTTTGTTTCTAAACACCCATTTAGTACCAATTATCGAGTGATTAGCCGGTCTAGGAACCAGTTCCCATACTTGGCTCCTCTCGAGTTGGTTGAGTTCTTCTTGCATAGCAGAAATCCAAAATTCATCATTAAAAGCTTCAGAAATGTTTTTCGGCTCAACTTGTGAAATAAAGGCAGTGCTAGCAATAGAGTCTCTTAGTGATGATCTGATAGTTACTCCACGTGAAACTTCACCTATCACTAAATTTTTTGGATGAGAAGGCTTGAAAGAGAATTTCTTTGGCAAGCCCTCCAGAGAATTTGTTTCGGTAGAAGTATTCATTGGAGTAGAAGTTGATGGCTCAACGTCATCATCAAGAGTACTTGCTGCACTGTTATCTTCATCAAAAGTCACATTTGTTGACTCTTCCACAATTAGTGAGCGTTTATTAAAAACTCTATATCCCTTACTTTTAGCGACATAACCAAGGAAAATACCATCGTCAGCTTTGGCATCAAATTTGCCTAAGTTGTCTTTGGTGTTAAGGATAAAACATCTACATCCAAAAACTTTAAAATAAGAAACATTGGGGGTTCTCCCAAACCAAAGCTCATAGGGTGTTTTCTTCGTAATGGGACGAATAAGCACTCTATTCAAAATGTGGCATGCTGTACTGACAGCTTCTGCCCAAAAGTATTTCGGAAGTGAAAATTTATTCCATATGACTCTAGCCATATCGCCAAGAGTCCTATTCTTCCGCTCCACAACACCATTTTGTTGAGGAGTTCTTGGACAAGAAAATTCATGATCAAAACCATTAGAATCACAAAAAATTTCAAAATCAGAATTTTTGAATTCGCCTCCATGATCACTTCGGATTCGAGTGATCATGTAGCCTTTTTCGTTTTGAACTTTCTTGACAAAAATCTTAAAAACTGAAATAGCATCACTTTTGTTTGTGAGAAAGAAAACCCAAGTAAATCTCGAAAAATCATCAACAATAACAAATGCATAAAGTTTACCACCAAGACTAGCTACTCTACTAGGACCAAATAAATCCATATGGAGTAGTTGCAGGGGTCTAGTAGTACTTACAGAGTTGATGGAATAAAATGAGGATTTGGTTGCTTTGTTCAATTCACATTCGGTACATACCGTGTCCTTTTTGAATGTGATATCGGGCAATCCTCTCACTAGCTTCTTGGTTGATAGCCTGGATATAGTATCCATATTGGCATGACCAAGACGCTGGTGCCAAAGTAATCGTTCATCTTTGTGGGCATATAGACATCTACCTGCATTGTTGGTATCTATAGATAGATAGAAAATATAAATGTTATCCTCTCTTTTCCCTTCAAAAGCAATGTCTCCCGTTGACCTATCATAAATAAAGCAATTATTTTGTCCAAAGTTAATATCATATCCATGATCAGCAAGATGACTAATGCTGAGCAGGTTATGCTTTAACTCGGTCACTAGGCAGATATCCTTTATTACAGGAGAGGGAGGATGACCAATAGTACCATTACCTATTATGTACCCTTTTAAATTGTTATCGAAGGATACGTATCCTTCTCTCTTCATCGATAGTGATACGAAAAGATGTGCGTCTCCTGTCATATGCCGCGAGCATCCACTATCGAGAATCCACTTACTCTTAGTTGAGGAGGGAAGGTCCACCTACATCAAGAGTAGATGTGACCTTTGGTACCCAAATTCTTGAGGGTCCTGAAGAGTTAGCTTTGGGAAACCATGCATATATCCTTTTATCAACTAATCTTCTGATTCTACATTGTGGTGATATGTGTCCATGTAGACCACAATAAGTGCATGTAGCATTTCTATTCACATTTGGAGCATGCTGATGATGTCTATAAGAGTATTGATGATATGTAGACTTACATGGCATGGCATGATGATGTTGTCTATATGGCATGGCATGATGTTGTCTATATGGTATGACATGATGAGGTTGTCTATATGGCATGACATGATGAGGTTGTCTATATGGCATGGCATGGTAAGATTGTCTATATGTGGAGTGATGTTGATTGTGTCTTTGTGCAACATGATGATGACTGTATCTATGTGTAGTATGATGTTCATGTGACATATGATGATTATTTCTACGTGCATGAGGTTTGTGAAATTGTGTGTACATGTAAGCATGATTGTGAGCAGCATGAGTATGACTTGGTTTACTAGTATGAGTAGTACTATGCTTTGTGTATGTCTCATGTGATTGGGTTTGAGGTTGAGCAACCTGTTTTCCCAATTTGGTCTCTAATTTCTCAGAAACAGCTTGCAATTCAGTGATCTTAGCATTTAAACCATGCAACTTAGTGATAGTGATTTTGTGTCTATTCTTTTCATCTGTAAGCTCTGTGTTGAGTGTTGCAATTTCTTTTGTTTGCTGCTCAATACGTGCCTCGGCATCATGTAAGCTTATTTTAAGCTTAGATACCTCATTAGTGACATCCGTGGGTACAGTGTCTTTAATATTATCAAGTAAAAGAGAAAGTCTTTGAATTTCAACTTCATGACTTTTGATTTTGTCCTTGGCTTGTTTGTATTTACTAATGGCCTTTTTATGGTCACTAAGTAAATCAGTGAAAGCATCGCCAAGTTCATCAAAAGTGAAGTCGTCAAGAGTGTCGTTAGATACCTTGTCGGATGTTGCCATTAGGTAAACATTTGTCGTATCTTGAGGAGAGTTCTTTTCTTCCTCGGAGTCACTGGCATCGCTTTCATGCCAGATGCTAGTGTTGGCATATCTCTTTGAAGTGGTCTTCTTGTATGGCTTCTCATAGCGGTTTCTTTTCTTTGAGAATGGACAGTCTTTTCGGACATGTCCCGTCTTCTTGCAACCATAGCAAGTAGGCTCTTCTTCTTCATCTTCTTGTGGTTCCTTCTTTCTCCGGTTGAAGTGAAGGAATTTCTTGAAGTTGCGAACCATGAGGGCTTGATCATCATCTTCTGAGTTGTCGTCATCCGTCTCTTCGGGTTCAGCCCTCCGTTGGTGAGCTTTGAGTGCGATCTCCTTAGCCTTAGGAGCAGGCTCTTCGAAGTCCTTGAGGTCAAGCTCATGAGTCATTAGCTTTCCCATCAAGGTCTCCATAGACATTGTTGTGAGATCGTTTCTTTCTATGATGGCTGTCACCTTAGGGTTCCAAATTTTTGGTAGCCCCCTAAGCAACTTGCAAATCTTCTCATGATTTGAATATTGCTTTCCAAGTGAAGACAGGGGGTTGATGATGTCGAGGAACCTTGTGAACATCTGTGTGATCGTCTCGTTTGGCTTCATCTTGAAGGCCTCGTATTCTTGCGTGAGACGACTTATTTTAGATTCCTTGACTTGGGTGGTTCCTTCATGCGTCACTACTAGAAGCTTCCATACTTCATGGGATGTGGTGCATGTGGATACCCTGTTGAACTCATTCCTGTCTATAGCACAGAATAAAGCATTAATAGCTCTCGCGTCTAGACTTTTCTGTTTCTTCTCTTCGTCAGAATATTTGTCATATGATTTTTCAATGAGATCACCGTTGACAACTATCCTGGCGGGCTTTTTGTAACCATCAGTGACGATAGTCCACAGGTCAAAGTCTAGAGACTTGAGATAAAAACTCATCCTTGTTTTCCAATATGTGTAGTTAGTTCCATCAAATAGGGAAGGCCTATGAGTGGACTGTCCTTCACCGTGATTGGAAATCAAGGATTGTGTGGTTGCCATGGATCAGCTCTAGGATGTAAATCCTTGTAAAGAGAACAGAGCTCTGATACCAATTAAAGAACAGGTGGCAACTCTAGAGGGGGGTGAATAGAGTTTATATAGAAAATAACCAATTAAAAATTAACTCTTTCACGAATTAAAAATAATCAGAGTAAAATACGGAAAGTAAATGAAGAGCAAGAAAGCATACACAAATACAGCGATTTTAACCTGGTTTCCCTCGTGGAGGACTAGTCCAGGCCTGAGAACTCTAGCTCAGGATTAAATCCACTATTTGTGAAATAGTAGTTTACAACCCGTGCCTTTACTTCAGAAGAGCACGTCAACTTCATACAGAGGATCGCAGTGGCGATTTGGTTAGAATTGTCCAAGCGACTTCTTCAACTCTTGCACAAGAATCCTAACTGAGAGATGCTGAGCACTCGAGACTTAGGAGGCTTGTGGCTAGTAGATGGGAAGGGTATGGCTTATTTGAGCTATAAGAGAGAAGAGAAGAGAAGATTGGATGATTTGAAAAGAGAAAATTTATGGCCTATTTATAGTGTTTTTGTAGGCAGAATTTGGCCAGAATTTGGGTAGAAAATTTCAAATATTTGGCCGTTGGACAACTAGCAACCAGCTAACCCTAAAATTAGGGATGCTGATTTTTAGGGGACAGAGTTCGGCCCAAACTCTGTCTCCAGAGCACAGAGCTGGTCTAAGTGGCCAGTGGGTATTTTTCTGGATGGTGGAGTTTGAGGATTATTTGGTAGGCTATAGGTTAAGTCTCAAGAGCTCAGTATGACACAGTTTACATCAGTCTAGACACAACAAAAGTATAAAATACAGACTCAAATATAACAGAGAAGCTGAGACTGAGCTGTCGTCTGACTTGAGCTTAATGTAGACGTCGTGTGTCGTATTGAATTAAAAATATTATTTAGTCAATGTTATCAATATTTGGTTGACTGTGACTTCGTGTCAACACAGTGTACACTCGTGCACACGTGATTCCGTGTCCGACACGACACGAGAGTTCATGCAACTCTGGGAATCTTGTGTCAGTCATGGACACGATAAGTGTGTCAAGTTATACGTGTCGCGGTGGCGTGTTCACTGAGCAAACAGCTCCGAGTAGCAGGGCATGGATCCTGCCAGCACGTACGCGTGCGACCGCGTGTCCACGTATGTGGGGACTCGACACAACACCAAAACATGCTCAGAACACAAAACACGTAAGTGAGAGCAAACCCCAATTTTCTATTCAAATATATTTCTAAAATCAGGTCGAAATGCCCTTTGGGGCATTTCGTCAAACACCTATAAACATGGGTTGATACGTATCCAATACGGACACATAATGGACTCAAATTCTAGGGTTAGCTAGTCCTACAGCTAGGGTAGGCCTAGGGCATCCTAGAAATGCAATAAAACAATAATTCTATGGTGTAGAATGAAAGTTACCTATATGTATCAAAATCCTCAAAAAGCTTCAAAGAGAGGTGTTCCTCTTGATAGCCAAACTCCTCCATTTGCCCAAACTCTGAAATTACACAATAACAGCAGCAAGAGGAATAAAATTAGAACCTATTGCAATTAGTTTGGGGGAAAAAGGAGTTGAAATGGATTTTATAGGATTTAATGAAGATGGAGACTTACCTCTTTCTAAAACTTTACAAAATTCCTAATGGAGGCTAGCCCTAACTTTGAGGAGCATTAAATAGAGGGGGGGATCAATGTGGCCATCCATGGGATGAAATGGGCTAGGGTTAGGTTTCACTAGTGTTGGGTTGGGCCTTTAAGGTTAAGTCACAAGTCATGACTTGTGAAACCACAAGCCATTTCCTATTCAAATCAAATCCTAATTTCCCCAAAATAATTCTAATGGGTTTGATGTCACTAACTTGGGTCAAGCTAGGGTTACTTAACCTAACCAAGTAGTCATGACCTAGGTTAGCCTCTAGGACAGTCTCCAAGTCAACACTAGTCAAAATCAAAACTAGTACCAAATCAATTATACTAAAAATCACTAAAAATTCTAATAATTATAATTAATACTAACTATCACTAACCATGGTTAGCTAAGACTAGCTATGACTAATCTAGGTTGGGTTCAAACCAAGTTAGGCTAATCACAATACATGGCAATCAATTAAATAATATTAAAATCACACCATTCTTAATAATACATTAAATTACAAATAATATATATTAAATTCAATTAAATTCAAAATGACAAAAATACCTTCGAACTGGAAATGATAAATGAAATACCCTAATCACATGGCTAGGCTCTAGGTTAAGCTGTCTCTAGTGTTACACTATCAAAACACCAAAATTATAAGTCATGATTTAAAATAGTTTTAAAATGATTTAAAAATTACCAAAAATCAAATCATGATTTAAATATCATTATTAAAAGATTAAAATCACAAAATTTTAAAATTACCCTCATTTAGAAAATTGGGTGTTACAATCATCTTCTTACAGTTCGTGTATCTTACTCTCTAGCATGTTTATATTTCCTAACATGTTATGATTTGTATGAGATGTATTGTGCTCGCTCTTGTCCTGATTGGACCTGTTGAAAATATTACAGAGAACGAGGATGAGGCTCTGGTGCCTACCTATTATGGTGCAGCTATAGACAATACTTGTGACTTGGACCCACTTGCTGTAGAGGATCTGCCACCACTGGTTTAGACTGCTAGCTTAGAGTCTTATCTTGTCTTTCTTATTGATACATTATTGTATATATATCTTAGGAGTTTGTTTTATCTCATTGTTTGTGGAGATGTCATCATAGACACTTAGACTTCTATCTATTGTATCTCTTGTGTGGATTCGTTTATATCTATCTATCTTATTGTAATCTACCCTAGATGTGATTGAGACTGTATTCTGCTATGTCACCTCCATTCGGAGTGTATATACTGTACAGATATCTTATATTATTAGATGATTGACCTAGGACAGCATTCTACCGCTGACACTGCAGCGTAGGCTGGACGTACCCACTTCTCGTACCCTTACTTTAGGGTGCGGATCGTGACAGCAATGGCTGTAAAAATCCTCCTGGCCTCTGCCTCTCTGCCTTTACCTGCTGGCAGACCAAACATCTGGCTACAAAGCGTGCTACCTTCTGCTTCATCCCCTACCACCAGACATGCTCCTTCAGATCCCTATACATCTTGTTAGCACCTGGATGCATAGAATACCGAGAACGGTGGTACTTCCGAACGTCTCCACGAGGCACACAAAGTCTTGAATCGTTCCTTAATGCACTATCCTCTGTTATAACAAACTCCTCAACAAGTCCTTCTCGAATTTGCTTTCGGATACACCGTAGAGCTACATCGTCGAATTGAGTCGACTTGATCCTCTCCATCAAGTCCGAGTGAATCTGCAGACCCCACATCTGCATCTCAACTCCCGGTACTAACACCTCGATCTCCAGGCTCTCCAGATCTGCTAACAAGTGACGATCTGCCGTCAAACACATGGCTATCGGATACCTACTTAAGGCTTCGGCAACCACGTTGGCCTTCTCTGGATGATACTGTAGTAAAATGTCGAAGTCCTTCATCAACTCCAACCATCCCCTCCGCCTCATGTTGAGTTCCTTCTGGGTAAATACATACTTCAAGCTCTTATGGTCTGTGAAGATCTCTACTCGCTCTCCGTATAAATAGTATTTCCATAACTTCAGAGCAAAGATAACTGCTGCTAACTCCAAGCCGTGGGTAAGGTATTTATTCTCATGTGGATGTAACTGCTTGGAAGCATAGGCAATTACCTTCCCATGCTACTGTAAGACACAACCCAGACCCTTCCCTGAGGCGTCACTGTAGGTAGTGAAACCGCTTGACCCTGATGGCAATGTCAGAATCGGAGTTGTCATCAACCGCTTCTTCAACTCATCGAAAGCGACCTGCTATTTTTTTGACCAGATAAACTATGTGTCCTTCTGGGCCAGCCTAGTCAACGGCTCTGCAACTCGAGAGAAATCTTGAACGAACCTCCTATAGTAGCCTATAAATCCCAGGAAGCTCATGATATCCGTAACTAAACTCGAGGTTGTCCATGCCTCAACTGCTGTATTCTTCCTCGGGTCAACTGAGATCCCATCCCCAGTCACAACATGACCCAGGAACTCAACCCAATCAAGAAAGAACTCATACTTCGAGAGCTTGCCGTAAAGCTCCTCCTTCCTGAGAGTCTCCAGAACCACTCTCAAGTGCTCCTCATGCTCCTCTGGGGTCTTCGAGTACACCAAGATATTGTCGATGAACACTACCACGAAGTTGTCCAAGCACTGGTGGCACACCTTGTTCATCAGGCTTATGAATACCGTTGGGGCATTAGTTAACCTAAATGACATGACCATAAACACAAACTGGCCATACTGCATCCCGAATACCATCTTCGGGAAATCTGCCTTCTTTACCTTTACCTGATGGTAACCTGACCTCAGATCATTTTTGGAAAATACCCTCGCTTCACTCAACTGATCGAACAGATCATTGATCCTCGACAGCGGGTACTTATTCTTGATCGTGAGGTTATTGAGATCCCTATAGTCGATACACATTTGTACTGACCCATCCTTCTTCGGTAGTAAAAGTACCGGTGCACCCCAAGGTGATGAACTCGATCGGATAAATCCCTTGTCCTACAAATCATCCTATAACACCCAGTTTTTTAAATGAGAGTAATTTTGAAAATTTATAATTATAATTATTATTTAGTGATATTTATTTCACATTATGATTTTTGGTGATTTTTAATCATTTTTAAACTATTTAAAAACTGTTTTAAGTCATGACTTGTGATTTTGATATGCTGCTAGTGAAACCCTAGAGACTGCATGACCTAGAGCCTAACCATGTCATTAGGAGGATTTAATTATCATTTTAGCTTGAGGGTATTTTGTCATTTAGTGAAATTTGAAATTATTTTAATTTATTGAATTGGTGATTCCTAGTTTGGACTTTGACTCATTGAGACTTGTAGACTAGCCTAGAAGCTAACCCTACACATGGTAGCCCTAGTCTAACTTAGGTTAAGCTACTTTTAGTCATTAGAAACTAGTTTTGGAATAGGAGGATTAGTTTAAGTGAAATCATATCATGAGTTATGGTTTAATGCAATGACTTGTGATTTTATGACTTAATGACTCGTGACTTAAGCCCATAGCCCAATAACTAAACCCTAACCCTAGAAATTAGCCCATGGCCAGCCACTTAGGGCTTCTCCCTTCCCTATAAGTATTCTCCCAATTAGTTCTTACCTCTTTTGTATTGAAGGAGCACTTCGAGAAGGAAAGGTTTGTTCATTCTTCTCTATTCCATAAAATCTTCATTTCAAATCCTTTTCCACTCTAGTTTCTTACATTAGAGCCTAATACTCTCCTATTTTCTGATTGTGGAGTTTAATCCCAGCTTTGGGACAATTTGGGAGCATTTGGCTAGCAAGTAGGAACCCTCCAATTGAAGCTTTTCTTGCTTTTTGCACCTATAGGTAAAACTCCACAAATTGATCTAATATTTTATTTTCTTTGCACTTAGGGCTAGATCTAGGTGTCTTCTAGCTGTTCCTAAAGTTTGGATTAATTTTATGTCCGTTTGGTGTCCGTATCGGAAACGTATCTTTGTATTATTTAAGGTGTTTGATGAAATGCTTGAAAGGACTGAAAATTTGTAATTTCGAAAACTATTTTAACAAAATTATAGTGCCATATATATACTTTTATTTCGTGTCTTGTTGATTTGGTTTCTGATACGAATCATGTTAGTTTGGACATGGGAACACGCCCGCAGCAGCCCTAGGGCAGTGTCCTGCATCTCGGGCTGGATATCTCCCTATATCGGACATAAGGACATGCCAAATTTTAGGAGGAAGTCAGGGCATTGACTGACATGGCTCTTCCAAAATTTGAGCCCAAATGGCTGCGTGTGCGAGGAGTTCTCCGTCTCGTACTGGTCGCACTGGCCGCACGTACGCGTTGTACACACGAACAAATCCTTCACTGACACACGCGTTTAACTCTGACACGACACCACGTGGACACATTTCTGGCACATGGACAGGTACCCCTACCCTAGGCGTACACGTGTGCACGACCACGTGTCTCCACGTGGCCTGTGTCGTGCACTGGACACACGTGCACGATACAGCCTGCGTACAGCGTGTCTGTGCGTGTTTTAAGGCTTGGACACGCCATGTCCGGCTCTAGGGTGACACGAAAACACTCCTGGGACATGAGCACAGGTGGGGCGATTAATTACCAACCCTTAAATTAGATTATTATCATGATTTCAATTTTTGAATTTTATTTCCCTAAATTTCCTGATACATGTTCTGCTGATTTCGAATTCTGAGTTTAAATTCTATTCCTAACTGCTTTCCCTGTTTATTTTCCATGATAATTCACTTACACATGTGTAATGGGTTACTACAATGTTGATTATTGGCTGGTGTTAGGCAATTGGATTTCGAAATAGGTTGAATGACTGAACTGCTATATATTGACTGATACACAGATTTCCTGTTATCAATTTCTGATTTTGAAATGTGTTTCAACCCAATTTTTCATGATTTAAATTGATATGTTAGATTCATTAACATATGTTTTAGATACTGAAATGATTGGTGATTGATTGTGTTAGGTTTTAGGTCTTCGAATTGGATTACGAATGTTGAACTGCTATGGGTAACACTGTCAACTGATACCCATTTCAGGATTCGAAATTCTAACTTTAATTCCCTATTTTAAACTAAATTTTGATGATAATTGCCATGTTAAATTCATCACACATGTTTAGTTTTGTATAAACGTTGGGTTGTGTTTGATGTTAGGAGTTTGGGTTTCAACATGGGAATGGGGATTTCAAATTTAGGTTGGATTGATTGTGAACTGTCATTTCACACTATTCCTGAGAGCTAATTTACTGTTATCTAACACACACTATTTTTCCCTATTGGCACACACACTGGATTCAGTTACATACACTAACCATTAAATTCCTAAGTTAATACGCTAACTAGTTCACTGTCAATTCACTATCACAGACACACACACACACACATACTGTCTAAAACTGAGAACATTGTGTTCTCCTACACACACATACATTCACTGATTTCAAATCACTGAGCACTGTTCTAATATTACATATTCATACACGTCACTGCCTTCCTATTTATGCACTGTCATGCACATGGACACCCTCACATCTACGACCTACACACACACTAATCTATACACTAGCCTATGGCCTATGTCACACACCCACATGATTACATGTACTCTAATGTTGGCACTACACTAATCACCCCTACATGCCACACTTGACACATACACTCTCTATTCCCCCACACTCTAAAATTCTGAAAACACACATTGACACTCTACTATTTTCCTATCACATTTGGTTTTCACCTTAAGTTACACATGATATGTGCATAAATGCATGAATGGGGATATGTATGCTAGTATGCTAAATATGTAAGTATCAAGAAATGGATGAATGCAAGCATGTAAGTTATGTAATAAAATGTAAGTAGGTAGGTACCTATATATGTGCATTGTTGTATTAGGCTATAGCCTATGTTTATGGCATGGATGCCCAGTTAAGGTGTGTGGTTGGCTTGATAGCCTAGTTTGGCTTATACTTGTGCTAGATTGCTAGTATAGGTTTGGGTTAGGCCTAGTGAGACTTGATAGACTAGAGTGTTGACCAAGGTTTGACCCAATACTTCAGGATTGACTAGAGTTGACCAAAAATCAACATTGAGTCTAAATGTGGCCAATTGACCTAGTTTGACTAGTGTAGTTGACTTGGGTTGACCT
Source organism: Iris pallida (assembly GCA_029216955.1). Classification (NCBI taxonomy): domain Eukaryota; kingdom Viridiplantae; phylum Streptophyta; class Magnoliopsida; order Asparagales; family Iridaceae; genus Iris; species Iris pallida. Next base: position 38,081,990 of record JANAVB010015600.1, read on the forward strand.
AGAGTTGACCAAGTTTGACTTGGACCTAGTTTGACCTAGACAGTTGACCAGGTTTGACTTAGAGTTGACTTTGACCTAGCTTGACCTAGAAATCATGTAGATTGCATCGTAGACTTTATTTACCTTATTTTAAACATATTATAACCCATATTGCTCTATTTAGGACATTGTGACTCTGGTGCAGACATCTGATATTACACTACTCTTTTTAGAGTAGCAGGAGAGTACATTCTCTGATAGTTCTGTAATTTACTTGTCAATTACTGTACTTCAGTTCTAGTTTGCTGTACGTGATTCTCTGTTACAACACGTATGGATATTCTGGATTCATGTATGCGACACACATACCATATTGTCTGGCCTCTATTACTGGTATTATCATGTCTGGCTTCTATTGCTGGAATCACTTACTGGAATCACTCTGGAATCACTTACTGGTATCACCATGTTGGCTAGACTCATCTCGATTCTCGTATCGTATTCTGGATTCACTTGTACTTTTTGGGAGGGAAAATACTTGAGTAAGACATGTAGACATACCCCAAATCTGGAATCTTCCAACTGGAATCTACTGCAATGATAGCCATCTCACACCCGACCAGGTGTGTGATGTGCCGTATTACCTACAGCCGTTTACATGTCGATCTTGGTATTTTAAAATACACTGTTAGAGTATAGGCTGGACTCACCCTGGAATCATTGATCACTATGACTGTAATCGTCTCGTACTGGATTCATCTTTGTTAGATTCGTCTTGTAATAGACTTATATTGGAGTTATACTTGTCTACATTTACTGTCTGGACTTTTACCATGTTACTCTAGTTCAGCTAGATTCAATTTTACAGCTTTTATTGCCATGATTCTTCTCTTGTTTTAGTTACTTACTTTTCTTGTACCTTATCTGTCTCTCTATACCATCACCTGAATATAAATTTCCATGTTCATCAATACAACTGTCTATAACTGCTTTATAGTTTTCTGTCATTTACTTGGGTTTTCTAGATGAGATTGTGCTCATTTCTGTCCTGACTAGACCTGTTGAAAATATTACCGATACTTGCGCTGAGGATACATGCCCTACATATTACGGACCCATAGACAGAATGGCTACCTTTGGCCCCGACACTCAGGAGTGATCGAGATTTAGTTTAGTAGACTTGCATCTGTCTTTCATGTTGAACTTGTTGTATTTGATTGGAGACTTGTTTTGTATTTGAGATTGTTGAGATTTTGTTATCATTATAGTAGTTTTCTTTCTATTTCTTAGTTATCTCTTCTGTGTTATCATATCGTGCTTAGACTGTGATTGAGATTCTATTATATCTATACTTGTCCTCCGTTCGGAGATAAGATTTTGACAAGTACATTATATAATTGCATGAGTTGTTGGTTAGATAGTGACCTAGAACAGCGTTCTACCGCCGACACTGCGGCGTAGGCTGGGCGCTGTTACGTACTCGTACCCTCACAGTGGGTACGGGTCGTGACACGTTTTTAGTGGTGGCCTATGCAAGTCGAGAGTCGTATTAGTGTGATGTCGTGGTAGTGTAACGATTAGTTGTACTGCTGCGCCTGGGATAAGAACTAAGAAATAGCTTTAGTTGAGAGTGTACTCAATCACAGATAGGCCTACTTGAGAAGATTCCTGGGATGATCATTGAGAATCTCATTTTAACTATCTCGAAATTCGATTCCGACATTTTATGTCTACTTCTTGTTCATCGTTGAATTTGATTCTTGGTATTCATTATTGACTTGATTTTCTACCAAGATAACATTATGGGTTTGGTTGCCTCAGTCATGGAATCTAGAGTCTTCTACAACCATATTAGCTGGTTTGGCGATGAGATAGAGTCTAATTTTGGATGTATTTCTCGGGTGTGGGAATTTAAAGTTTTCGCAGCCAAGCTAGCGGCAATGCGAAAATTTTAAATACCATGATTCTAGAGGTATGTACATTAGTTGCAGACTCTATGGATTATCACAGTCATACTTACTGGTATGATGAGGATTCTGGTAACATGGTTCTAGATAGATAGGTATGATTATCAGATTGTAGAATAGATTGTAAACCCCCAAGATTTTCTAATTATTTTTATAATTTAAAATTTTATTTTTATATATTATTTGGCATTAAAGAGTTAGTTGGTATATATGGGCGTATTTATAGATATATAAATATATATATTATGTGTGTGATTGTGTGCTTGATATTTTAAAGTGCTACTAAATATAGACTTCAATTATTATAAAAGATTTTTGTTACATCAATTATAATAAAAAATATATAGATTTTTGTTATTTCAATTATAAAGATTTTTGTTACTTCAATTATAAAAGATTTTTGTTACTTCAAATATATAGACTTTAAAGTGCTACTAAATATAGACTTCAATTATAATAAAAAATATATTCGGGTGGTCTGCCCAAGGGGGGACCGACCACTACAGCAGAAGAGAAAAGGGAAAGGGAAAAGAAAAAAAAGAATTAATAGCAAACCCACCCACATGGGCGGACCCCACTCTTGCATGCTTGCTGCAGGAAGCTCACGTAGTAAGCGAAAGAAAAAAAAAACCCGTGGGGTTTATGTATACTAAACCTATTAGTATTAGGTTTTGGCTACGGGTTGTTATAAATACAATTTTTTTCTAGACCTCAAAACCCTAATCTTCCAAAACGAAAGTTGAGGCTGATCATACCCCCTTCGCCTACGAGTTCGTTTTACCAGCGACGGAGTTTTGTGTGCGACGAACGGAGCATTGGAAGTCAGCCCCGCGTCACCCACGGAGTAGTTTTTCCACTCAAGGTACCCTACTTCCCTATGACGTAACTTTTTACTCGTAGCACCGATTTTCGATCCGTAAAATTTTTTGGAAAGTAGACTTGACCTTCTTCAAGATCCTCTTGATGGATTTCGAAACAACCCATTAACTTGCTCGAAAAATCGAGACGAAGTTGAACAAAAATCTGTTTTCTGTAACGCTAAAAACTGTTTTAAAACGACAACTTGTCGGCCAATTTTTTTGCTGTACAGTAAAGAAATGTAGGAACTAATTAAAAACAGTAAAAGACAACATAACCGAGATCGCAACGCATCTTCTGGATCGTCGTTTCGATTTGTGTGTAAAATGTAGATTGATGTTGAAGTTGAGGAAAAATCTGTGTTTAATTAGATTAATTTTCTGAAATTTGTCCGATATGGCGTGTGCCCCGACAAACTGGGCGACGTGGTCGCATGCTATACGCATCGAAAGGCGCGTATGGATGTTGCGGAACTCAGTTTCGTCGCGTGTGCGCGACGAAACCAACACGTATCCGTCGAGATACTCCCGTATCGGCGTTTTGCAAACTTGCACATAACTTCGTGTATAGTCGTCGATTCGAGACAAAACTTATGCCAATAGTTCCGGATCGAAATTCTGGTCCTGTATGCCAAGTTTGGTTTGATTCTGAGAAGGTCGAATCAGAACCCATTTTTAGCGGGCCCGCGACCCACTCAAACGGGCAATTTTGTACACGGCTCATCGGAATCCAAAACTGGACATAACATTGAGTTCCTCTCCTCAAACTGAAACCGTAGACATGTAGTTTGACGACTTTAGAGACCATAGACCTTGGCATGCGTTTCCGTGCAATACGGGTCCAACGGCGGACATCGTTTTGACCCAAAATTAAGATTTTGCCCTTGTTCCAGAATTAGACTTTTGGACAGGCATTTTCTAGGTATATCTTTTACACCGAGTGCATTTTTGATATTTATTTCAGCGTCCAGAGTTGTTTGGATATTGTGACGTTTCTTGGCTGACATTGTGATTACTTGGACTTGCCACTTTGCACCATCAGGCAAGATACCTTGCCACCTTACTCTGTGATTATTATATTTCTTATTTTCAGTTGTTATTTTCAGTATTTCTTATTTCTTGATATTTAAACTGTGCGTCCAAGTCACACTTGGGTACAAGCGACTCTATCGGTCGTTTATCTTGCCTTATTTATTTCTCTTACATTGACTTAGTCTAGTGACTACCCATTGATGTTGAGGTATTCATATATCTCATACGACCTTGACACTTGTTGTATCACGTGATGTGAGTCACATGTAGGACACGTATCCGCGTAGTCGGCTGGCCACTTATACGTATGGAGCGTGCGACGGATAGGAGTAACTGCCAATAGAATTGCATGCTAGAAGACTTGGCGGCTATTAGAGGTACATGTCAGTCATGGAGATGATGATACTAGGCATTGGGTAGGGAGAACATTACCTGACGTATGGGCTTCGATTGCACTTCCCTTGTAACCCAGAAGCTCCGCTGGAGATACGGGTATGAGCCTCTCAGGCTGGCCACTGTCATTTTTGAACGTCATGCGCTTGGTCACTGGTGCCCAAGAGGGGACTATACCGGATCCTATATTCAACCAAGGCTCATGCGTCGAAGGAATGTATCTCAACTGCATATTCACAGTAGAATGGTCAGGAACCCGGTTGCATGCATACCTTTCTCTCTTATTATATTATTACAGTTTATATGGCATGGTGTTTTCTTGTATCTTGCTATGTCCCCTGAGGACCTGGTTATCTCTCCAGGTTTAGACGATTTTCTACAGGAGTACGGAGCGGCGTTGGAGCTATCCTACATTGATGACGAGGCAGTCCCTTTTGACTTCTAGACTGTTTCTTATCTGAGACAGTTATAGACATTATTTTATATCTCTTTTTTTTCTATTTGCGGAGGTTGGACTCCGATCTTATGGGACTATTTTTCATAGCTATTTGGAGTGAGTATGTTCACCCGGCTATCTTTTGATACTCTGCTTTATTCATTTGGACTTTATTATCTTCTGTGTTGAGCTGTGATGAGATTAGATATGTTATTCTGGCCTGTGATTATTTTTATTTACAGCTTATGTACATATATAAGGATTCCATATATTGGAGTATTCTTCGTATATGTACAGCTGGTATGTTCCGTACTTGGTCTTACGTATTTTGGGACTGGGGCGTTACTTGTTTTTGTGGTGTCCCATGCAGGTCCGATTTAATATTGTTGGGTTACATGCTTGTGTCCAACAAACCTGCATATAGGAATAGGAATATCTCATCCGGAACTACTACTATCCCTTGACTTCCAATCTTTTTGAAACTTCCATGATTATTCGATTTACTTCATATCTAATCTTTCCTAATATCAACTTATCTTCCTCGTGCCAACAGTATGAATCTACGAAGCGGACGAACTTCTGCCTTGGCCCTCACATCTGGTGAAGAGAATACCCCGGAGGGACATAATCCTCCCATGACTCCAGCGACACCCTACCAGCCCGGAATGTCGTAGCCTACTACGACACCGACGATGGAGTACCCAGAGATTGCAGCACCCCCAGGCAGCCAGGCTGGGTAGACCACTACCATGCCACCGGAAGGGAATGTACCACTGCCTCCCCTACCACTATTCCCTCAGCAGTTTCCCCCACAGTCGGGACCTCAGATGCCTCTACCACCGACTGATGGGAGCCCTACTACTCAGTTTATGTATGCCATGATACAGGTTCAGTGGCAGCAGATTGAGCTGATGAGACAGACGATGATGGCAGCCATGGCTAGACCTCCACCACCACCTCCAGTGCCAGCACCAGCACCGACTCTGCATCCTTATGAAGGTATAGAAGCATGAAAAATGACCCATGCGGCCAGGGAACCCCATGCGGCTCAAACAGCCCATGCGGCACAGAAAGACTATGCGGCTCAGAAACTATGCGGTCTGAAATGTTCCATGCGGCTTAGAAGACACGTGGCATAACAGTCCTCCCCTCCAACCCATGCTGCATTAATTACTTTGACGGCTGACAACTCTGAAAAAGTGACAGCCCTGACAAGAGGAAGGAATTATGACTCTGTCATAATGACAGACTTTTAGGGAAGAGAAAGAGATCTCTGACACAATCCCCCGAGATCTATAAAGTGCCACGTGGCTTTGCCATGTGGACGTTCATATGCGGCTCGAGCGAAGACTTCCCATGCGGTTCAGAATGAAACCGTCCTATGCGGCTCAGGCCGAAACAGTCTCATGCGGCAAGCGGAGGCCTTCCCATGCGGCTCAAGAGGACCATTTCCATGCGGCTCAGGCAGATGCATCTATATGCGGCTCGCAATGATCATCTCCATGCGGTTCGAAGGTTCGAGGGGTGACCATTACCCGAGCAGCCCTGACCCGTGGCCCAAACCTTATGCGGCCCAAACCTTATGCGGCTCAATATTCATGCGGTTCAGATCTCTTCCAGTGGCTCCTAGGACACGTGTCCTAAGCCGATCAATCTCCAGATTTATTGCAATCATAGATTGGGTCAAATCTCAATAATCTGGGACACGTGGCAGGAGAATAAATCAAATTTATTCGCAGACATCAGAAGATCATTATGAGGAAGATTTATTCCAATCAGTATTAATTGTTGATGAGATTTGGTGTAATCTATACTCAATGGTCCAGATTCATCACAATCAAAACTAATGGCCAAGATTGACAAATCCACAGGCCGTCGCCATCTCCTAGAAGCAATCATTTGCAACCCTAATGATGACACCCCATTCCTATAAATAGCAGGGTGCCATTCCCTTGCAAAAGAAACAAAAAAAAGATACGCACACACAGAGAGAGGCGCACACAGGAGCACTTTTCGAGATCAGAGAGAGCACCAGAGTACTTGGAGAGAAGAGCAGAGAGAGAGCAAAGAGAGCATTTCTTCAACGTTGAGCAAATCTTCTGGAGCCAAGGCTGCACACCGATCGTCTAAGGAGTAAGGCAGAGCTGCCGTCGCTTTCCCGAGCCTCTATTGTCACCCCCAGAATCTAAAATAAACAATTGTACCTAGATTGCTGTACCTAGGTTTTCGTCCCTAGGCTTTCTTTGTACAAGCGAGTTTGTATTGTGAGTCTAAGTTCAGTCCTCCCATAAAACTGTTCTGTACTTTTACAATCAATGGCAAACACGATGGCGACTCTGCTGGGGACAAACTTCTCAACGGCTGAAGAGTTGGTGACACAGTCGGATGCAGCCAAGCTTGGCTCCACGCAACAGAAGATGGTCGTCCGTTTTGACCAACAGGCATTCGAAGAGATGCTCTCTGAAGGAAGTGCTGGCCCGATCCAGAAACGAACCCGTACAAAGAAAGCTCGCTGCGAGTGGAGGCCGAAGTCATTCGCTCCTCCACAAGCACTGGACGTGATACTCTCTGCTGCCCAAGACGGTGAGGGCGATTCTCATACGGCTCCAATTCAAGCCATAAAGAACTCTGCTGTTCCCAAGTCTGACAAAGAAAAACACTACGATGCTGGACTTGCAGGGGCAAAGAGTGACTTTGTGCGTCCCAAGAAGAAGACGAACACTCCTGCCAACAACATGCAGGAGGCTTATGAGGGTGGATCCACCAGCCGCATGAAGAAAATCCATGCGGCCAGATCATCCAGCCGCATAAAGAAGAATCATGCGGTTGAGACTCCCAGCTGCATGAAGAAGGCCTATGCGGCTACGCCTGCCAACCGCATACAGACCACCGAAGACAGCCGCATGATGCCAACTCTACGCGGTTCCATCTTCGACCGCCTCTCTTATGGCCCTGATCTCTTGTGCTCCTAAGAAGACATGTCTGACTCTCTCCAGTATCACTTAGCCTCTTCCTACTATGTGCCCTTATGCACTAGAGCGAAGATGTCTAAGGTAGCGCGAGCCTGGCGAGTTCGATCCGCTGATCTACCCTCTGACCATCCGAGCGTCCCGCATACCGTTATACGGGCCTCAGATGGGAAGTTGTACAGAACCACTCGAGTCCTGCCCCCGGTGGCGGACGGACAGAGAGGTTCGCAAAAGTCTTCCAAAATTTCGGGAGCAGAGATGGTCGACCCCGTCCCATCTAACTTGCGTGAGGCTATCCTCCATAAACGCAAGGAAAGAGAAGACACATCGGGTTGCAAAAAGTCCTCTCACGTACGCCACTGCACTCAAGTCATCGTCAACTGCTGCTGCAACAGTGCGATGGCACAAAAAAGTCGGCAGTCCGTATTTCAAAGACTGCGACAGCCATCTTCAGAAGACGAGGCACTTCCCGTCGTATCTTGTAACTCTGCTCGGAAAGTCCCCACTGATGGAAGGGGGAAGAAGACAAGTATTCCCAGCCCGAAAATCTCAACCACTGCGACTAAAAGACTGTCGTCTAAGCGGGTTCCCACCACCGAAGTTTTCCAAGGTACTCGCTCTAAGATGAAATCTTCTACAGTAGGAGATTCGTCGTCCATAACGCAGGGGGTTGCTGAGGTTGGGGGTAGCACCCCTCCGAGCCTCCACAGCAACCCAATGTTCCAAGAAGACGAGCCAGGGGAGACAACTCTCCCATCAGATGTAGCAAATCTCGACGTCCCCGAGGACATCCACAACTCCCAAGACGAGGCGAACTCGGAGATTGGGGGTACTATTCTTTTTTAGTCTGAATCAGAAGGGAACATACCCACATACCCCGACGACTTCTCACTACAGGGGTACGATTCAGAGGGCGCTTCATCCACCGCTCCGTCTACCTCTCCTCATGTAAAAACGGTATTCATGACAGACATCAACCAAGGTGGTTCCAGTGATCACCAGCGCATCGACAGTCTCGAAGCCATATTGCTTGCTTTGGTCAAATCTGTAGACGAGATTAAAGCGGCCCTTCCAACTCTGCAAGGAGGGACGCCTGGCCCAACCAGCACGGGTCCCGCGGTCAATGCGGACTCGAATTTGGCGACACCGAACCCGGGCAACAATCCTCCGAAAACAACGGCCCCCACCGTCGTGGACGAAGCCCGCGAAGTAAGAAGAGAGGTCCAAGAGCTCCGAGCCATGTTCCACGCCCGAGAGAATTCCCAAGACCTCAGAATACGGCAACCATACCCCGCTGCATGGAGGGATGTGCCATTTCCACCAAGATATAAGCCGTTCAATATCAATCCCTATGATGGCAAGACCTCAGCAAGTCGGTACATCACTTACTTCGAGGTCACCACCGACCATTTGCCCCATGACGATGCTATTCTCACACGATTATTCGTCGGGGCATTGGAAGGAGTCGCCTTCGACTGGTATCGCAATCTGCCGAACAACTGCATCCACTCCTTCGCCGGCTTTAAGCACATGTTCTTGGAGAGTTTCTACGAAGTAGGGCAGGACGTCACCATGTCCATCCTCATGGACGTCGTCCAAGGGGAGAAGGAGCTGACAAGGAACTACATTGAGCGGTTCCGCCAAACTACCATGAAGCTGCCCTCCGGAAATCCCGATTCCTCCTTGATTGAAATTTGCCAAAAGAGACTGCTTCCAACGATCAGTCTCTGGATGGGCGAAAGTCAATTCAAGGATTGGAAGACGTTCATCATCAGTGCCACAAGCACGGAAGAACGATTGAAGAAGGCTCGCCAATTGGGGTTGTACATCTCGGACGGAGAGAACAAGGGCAAACATCCTAACACCAACAACGACAATGGGGGTAATTCCTCCAACAATCGAAACAGCAGGGGCAAGCAGGCTATGGTGGCCGACACAGCACAAAAACCTAAGCCAAAGCCAGCAGACAAATAATGGCCGCAGATTACGTACTCCTTCGAAGATGGTCACGTCAAGCCCATCTTGGACATGCTCATACAAGGAGACAGAATCCAGCTTCCTCCACCAAGACGGGAACCACGGCCGGCAGAGATGGAGAACCCAAAGTACTGCCATTACCATTGCTACGTCTACCATGCCACACACGACTGCTACCAGCTGAAACGGTACATCCAAAACCTCATCGATTCGAACGCTTTGGCCATCGATTTCGAAGAGGTAACGGTGGCAGCCAATATGGTGTCGGTACAATTCGGCAGCTTCCCTCCAACGGAAACTCAAGATGGGGTGTTCCCCATCCCTCTGGCGACAATGGAGATTGGTAATCTTCCACCTCCCCGAGATCAGGCTGCTGGTCTAGTGCCCCTCACCACATCACGAGGGGAGGTCATGTGGATCCATCCGGACTTAGTATCAGAAGTGACACGGCCCACACCATCTTCCACCTACAAGAACAAAGTGGAAAAGTCAGGACCTGCCACACAATCTCGGCAGACATCGAGGAAGCTACAGCCGTCGTCACGCGGTCTGGAGCGGAATCCCAACCTGTAGTTGACAATCCAGCTGAAAAGCATCAACCCACTACAACTGATGCTCCGGGACCGGCCCAGCCTTCGACGACCGATAAGCCTAGGCCGAGGGAGACTCTCTTCGACAAATTCCTCCGAAAAGAGGCAGCCCAAGGGCTAGAGAGGCCCTACAACTTTGATATCTTAGCGCAATTGGCTAACACACCGGCCAAGTTATCACTATACGAACTCCTAAGGCTCTCCAAGGACGTTCTTATTGCATTGAACGAAGCACTCCAAAATGCCGATGCCTATCTGGCTCAATCCAACCTCACCGGGGAGGACTCACCCGTGGATCTCCAGGACAGCGCCTGTATGGGAGCAATGCCCAACATCGTCTTTACTCCGCAGGACATGCTCATCAAAACTAATCTGCACGATCGCCCATTATACTACACGGGATACATCGGCGACGTGAAGGTGGATCGGATGCACATAGATCCTGGCTCTTCCATAAGCATCATCTCAAAAGGGCTGCTACATCATCTCCGCATCCCAATGCATCGCCTGACACCCACAAGCACCGCCATCAGTGGCTTCAATTCGGGCATGAGCTACCTAATCGGGAAGATTCATCTGAAGTATCAGATTGGCGATCTCCAATCCGAAGTCACCTGCTACGTCATAGATGCAGACACTTCTTACAACATCCTCTTGGGGCGCCCATGGATACACAATTACATGATCGTGCCTTCCACGCTACACTAGTGCTTCAAATATGTCGACAAACTCGGCTTCGTGAGGACAGAATTTGCTGATATCGATCCTTTCAAAGGGGTCGAATCCTACTAGTCAGACTCCTGCCTATACAAAAAGTCAAAGAGGCACCTTGATGAACGAGATGTACAAGTTCATACCGAGACAACTTCCGGATCAGAAGAACCTCTGACGATCCACCTCCAAGCTCGCAAACCGGGCAGGTCCGCACCCCTTACTGCCACTCTGCGGAAGGACGCGATCAGCCTCTCGGCGCAGGAGGAGCAGATGATAATCCGGCTGCCAAGGTCCGGCCAAGTGCCGAGACCCACAACGGGGGCACTGACAATCAGACTGTCGAGAGTCGGTCAACCCCAAACGGAGAAGCTCAATCCCTTCGATAGGCCACTGACGATACGCCTTCCCAAGAAGGGTCGTCACCCCGATGCAAGGTCTGACACTTCTAGCGAACTAGCCACTCCTCGCTCCACATCAAATGCCAAACTGGGGGTCGCTAGTCTGCCAACAACTCCATGCTCTGCTGCATCAGCTGAACCTATGACGATCAAGCTACCCAGGTCATCCTCTCAGTCTTCACTTACGCAGGGGGTAGTCAAAGAGGAACCAGAGCTAGCCAAGTATGTGGCTGCCCACACTGATGCTCCCTCCGCTGATGATGTAATCCCCCTAAAAAAGATACCTTACTTCATCAATAAAGGGTTATCTTTGAACTACACCGAGCTCAATAAGCTATGTACAATGTATGCTATGGAACACGGTATGGGCACTCACCTACACACACAGGTGACAAATGTGTACACCGCGATCCAGCTTACTCCAGTAGAAGACGCTTACCGAATAATCGAAGGAGGGGACCATCCAATCATCTTCGGCCGGAAGGACGACCCGCATCCCTTTACCATAGAGGAAGTCGACCTCGGGTCAGATGCCGGAAGACTGCCTCCGTATCTTTATAGACCCCAATCCAAATATCTCATGCAGAAACAGGGGTATGATCTGGAGACGACGCCAGGTTTGAACTACGGTACTGGGCGACGATTACCTTTAAAGTCGCCAGTCTCGGCGGGCAAACCATGGGACTACTATAGCAAAACTCGATGCGGGTTAGGGTATGTAACGCCTACTACGACCCTTGAGGGTTCAGATGAAGAATGCGACTGGCAATCACATTCAACCGGGTCACCAACTTCTGACTCGGATACCAGCATCGGAGACGTGTTCAGACAAGTCTTGTCAGTCAACATGGCATTTGCCGACGCTTACGAGGAAGATGAAGACATCCCCGAGATCCTCGAGCTAGAGCCGTGGGCCCAGCAATTGGATGCACAATAGGAAAAATAGTTCGAACTCAGAGAACGTCCTACTGAAGATGAAGTCATACAGGTTGACCTCGACAGCGAATCTTCTCCAAAACCAATTTTCGTCAGTAAAAGCCTAGCAGACGAAGAGCGGGAGTCGCTGCTAGAACTTGTCAGAGAATACATTAATGTGTTCGCTTGGAGCTATGAAGACATGCCAGGGTTAAATCCCGACATTGCTCTTCACAAACTCAACATTCGGCCGGATGCGAAGCCAGTCAAGCAATAACAGCGACGCTTCCGCCCAGGCATCATGGACGCGATCGAAACCGAAGTCAACAAACTGATAGCCAGCGGCTTCATTCGTGAGGAACAACAACCTGACTGGGTCGCCAATATAGTGCCCGTCCTGAAGAAGAATGGAAAGATTCGAATCTGCATCGACTTCCGCAATCTGAACGAGGCGTGCCCCAAAGATGAATTCCCCCTTCCTATCACAGACATCATGATCGATAATACCTACGGCTTCGAACGTATGTCATTCATGGATGGCTTCTCGGGGTACAACCAAATCAAAATGTCTCCTGACGACGAAAAGCATATATCATTCCGAACACCAATTGGCGCGTACTGCTACACAGTCATGCCTTTCGATTTGAAGAATGCCGGCGCCACATATCAAAGAGCCATGAGCACCATCTTCAGAGACCACTTACGCAAGACGGTGGAGTGCTATATTGACGACATAGCCGTTAAGAGTCGCTGCAAGGGAGACCATCTGCAGGATCTAAGGACGGTATTCAACCTAATGCGAGCACACAATTTGAAAATGAACCCTACGAAGTCCTTTGTGGGCGTATCCAGCGGAAAGTTATTGGACTTTATCATCACTGCACATGGTATCCATGTAGACCCTGAGAAGACGAAAGCAATTATGGAGATGGGTCCACCGAGAAATCTCCGTGAACTCAAAGGCCTTCAAGGGAGGCTAGCTTACATCAGGAGGTTCATTTCCAACCTCTCCGGGCGATGTCGACCATTCACCCATCTCATGAAGAAAGACGTCTCATTCGTATGGGATGAAGAATGCCAGCGCATCTTCGACAGCATCAAAGAATATTTGTCGAACCCTCCAGTCTTGGTGGCCACGGTTTCTAGAAAACCATTCCTGCTCTATGTACGAGCAATGGAACATTCCCTCGGGGCTCTGCTGGCACAAAACAATAACGCAGGCCATGAACAAGCCATATATTACCTCAACCGAATGATGATTGGGCCAGAGCACCGATACACCGCTGTGGAGAAGGAATGCCTTGCTCTGGTGTTCACCATTCGGAAAATGCGACACTATGTCACCGGACAAACGATACATGTGATCTCACGAGTCAACCCTCTCAGGGTCCTCATGACTAAACCAGGGGCACTCAGCTCTCGCCTCGCTATATGGGCAATATTGCTGTCCCCTTATCATATGATCTTCGTCCCACAAAAGACAGTCAAAGGTCAAGCCCTGGCAGACTTCTTAGCAGCCCACCCAGGCTCGGAGTCTTCCAGAATATATGAAGAGATCCCAGATGAGGTCGCCGACTCGCATGCAACCTCTCACGATGATATACGGCGAATGTTCTTCGACGGTGCTTCGAGGACCGGACCTAAAGGCAATATCGTCGTCGGAGTCGGGGTAGTGCTGGTCTCCCCTTCCGGATTGGTGATTAACCGCGCTTATTCCCTCACTGAACCCTGCTCTAACAATGTGGCCGAGTACAACGCTCTGGTCATTGGCCTCCAACTTGCAAGAGAGCTGGGGGTAGAATACCTTGAAGCATACGACGATTCCCAACTAATCGTCAATCAGATCCGGGGCTCATACGAGGTCCGCCACGAAGACATGATCCCTTATCACCAAATAACGATTGACATCATCTCGTCGTTCGAGGGGTTCTTTATCGAACATGTCCCCAGACTCCGAAATATCGAAGCTGATGCCCTAGCTGGTCTTGTCGCTTCCCTAGCAGTTCCGAACTATGATCGCCAATCAATGGATGTGATAGGCTACGAACTGGTCTGTCCCAAGAACAATGTGCAATTCGTGGCGAGTTATTCCGCCTATACGATCGATGATGCCCCAGATTGGAGACAACCATTCATCGACTTCGTCGTCTACGACAACCTGCCCGAGAACCCAAAGGAAGCCACTTCCATCAGACGACGTTCTCTTAGATTCTTCTACGATACAGAGACGAAAATGCTGTATCGCCGCTCCTACGACGGATTACTGCTTCGGTGTCTGTCAAACGCAGAAGCCAAAGAAGCCGTACGAGAAGCCCATGACGGTGTCTGCGGGGCCCACCAGCCCGATCCTAAATTGCAGGACCGTCTTCGACGAATGGGCTACTATTAGCCCACGATGGTGGCAGATGCGATAGATTATGCTAGAAAATACAAAGCCTGCCAAGTCTACGCGGACTTCATTCACCAACCATCCGAATTTCTACATCCGATAGTGGCGTCCTGGCCATTCGAAGCATGGGGAATGGATATCGTTGGTCCAATCACCCTACCTTTCTCCTGAGGATATCGCTTCATACTTGTGATCACTGATTACTTCTCCAAATGGGCGGAAGCTATCCCACTCGCAGAAGTCAAGACTTCAAACGTGATCAGCCTCCTCAAGCATCACGTCATCTACCGCTTTGGACTGCCCCAAAGGATCATCCATGATAATGGTCCGCAGTTTGCAAGCCACGCTTTCTATCGATTTTGCGATAAGCACCGTATTCAGAATATTGCTTCGATACCGTACAATCCGACAGCGAACGGGTTGGCAGAGGCATTCAACAAAATAATCATCAAACTCCTCAAGAAGTTTGTCTCCTCCAACAAATGCGACTGGAACGAGAAGCTCGGCGAGTGTTTATGGGCGTACCGTACTACAGTCCGAACAGCTACCGGGAACACACCATTCTCTCTAGTATACGGGAGTGAGGCAGTTCTCCCATTAGAGACTCAAATACCCTCACTCCGCATCGCCCTCACTTATCAATTGACGACGGATGACAACTACCGGCGTCGACTACAAGAGTTGGAGGCCTTAGATGAAAAGCGCCTCCTAGCTCAGCAAAGGATCGAGCTATACCAAGCACGAATCTCAGGAGCCTTCAACAAGAAGGTCAAAATCAGAACATTCCAAGTGGGCGATCTTGTTCTGGCAGTCCGGAGGCCAATGGTCATGACTCACAAGACCGCCGGCAAGTTCCAGCCAAAATGGAAAGGTCCATTTGTCATCGAGGCCGTGTTCTCCAACGGTGCTTACCGCCTCGCTAAGCAAAACGGAGACTTGCTCATGTTGCCCGTCAACGGCAAGTTCCTGAAGAAATATTATGTCTAAACAACATTCTCCAGATTATTGAATCACGTACCCGCTGGTACCACTGAACTCACCCTCATAGTTTTCTAGATTTTCGAGTCATGTACCCGCTGGTACCGCTAAATTCACGCTCACCATTCTTCAGATTCTCGAGTCATGTACCCGCTGGTACCTCTGAACTCACATCCCGGTCACTCTTTCAGGTAGCAAGTCATGTATGATCATACCTCTGAACTTTCCACTCGAAGAAGATCCTCCCTCATGATCTAATACCCGCACTCCCAGTGCACAAAAAGGGTAATCGATCCACAAATTTCCAAAACGGCCATGTCCTCATTACCTCTGAGTCGTTCTACTTCCGCCAAAAACAAATCACCCCTTACATAGAACTTTCATGTCCTCATTACCTCTGAGTCGTTCTATGTGCCCTCCTGTCACGCCCCAGAACCAGAATACTGGAGAGCGGGGGCAGACATAGCCAGCTACGTATATTGAAATGGAAACCACCTCGATATACGGTCACGGCTGTCTAGATATATGAGGGTTTACTATAAGCCAACAGTCTTTTATGGCCATGAACAAGCCTAATGTCTCAATCACAAGCAAGTTAGTAAGGTCGCAAGATGTATGATCATTAAATATAAAATAATAAGGCGTCCCAAATATTACATATTCAGCTGATCATGAAGCTAGTCGTTACAAAATGTTAGGACTAGCAAGAGTTTAGTCATACATGATCAACCCTAGGATTTGTTAATCATGTTTACAGCCCGTAGGCAGACAGTAAGTAAAGTGCATCGAGCTAACAGGTGCTCGTCGGCTAAACGCCTCAAAAGAATAGTTTTACAATAAAGTGGGCAAGACAAAAGAAAAACCCACTCTAGGCCCGGGTTCCGTCTAGTTGTCACCATTGGGCTGGAAGCTTGGTAGATCCGCGGGAGCTGCTCCGAAATCTGGCTACACAAAACCAGCTGGGTCAACCACAAAAAGAGCAAGTGCCACAAGGGGGCCACGAAATAAGAACAAAAGCCAGCAATTAGTACAAGAAAATCTAATATTAAAACTAGAACTTACGAAAACATGTCAGGATGATATACGACGAGATAACCATGGAACTATTCCGATAGCCAGGTTACAACCCGTAAACCAAACAAGGACCGGGGTTGTAACCCTTCATCTGAACAGAACTTGGTTTCCCACCATTTATCGGCAAGATAATAATGTAAGAAATCAAGACATGGGGCAATCTTGTACTGGATAAAGACATGGCTAGACTGGTTATACCTCATTCAATCAATCACGACCAAGCAGATACTACGGCTTACTACTTTAACTAACTAGGGTTATCACATGCCTAATTACTAACAAGATGCAGTGAGATTATTCCACAGTCACAAGCCCTGCAGACCATCCAGGTTACCCAGGTCGAAAATTAGGGGTTGAATTCTGGTGGGTACATCGTCCAGGAAACGTATGTACCCTTAAGTGACTTAGAAGGTGCAACACATGACAGTGTGCTGGAAATGTGCCCTACTCGACGGCAGGCTACAGATCCCAAGAGCGTCCCGGTAACGGGATTGCCTGTAGCTGTGTCATCTCTTCATGACTACTGTGTTATTCTAGTTATTAACCTTAATTTATTTTGGTAGGTACCCCTGACCGTGGTACTCATGAGTCCCATCCTAGACATGATGCAAGACAGGACAAGTGGATTTAACAAGCAAGCAAGAATGAACTACCCACGGTGTCAAGGCCGGTCAAGTTAAGTTAGACGTCGCAACAGTATTAAGTTATCAAGTCATGCTACAAGTCAGGAGTGAGCCGCCACGGGCCACTATCAAGTTATCAAGTCACAAGGATTAATTACAAGTTACAAGTTAGGTGTGCACCCCGCTGGGTCACTAGCAAGGAGATCAGAGAATACTAGGATCATAATCCACAGAAAATCCCGAGAACCGTACTAGTCATAAACAATTACTTGAAAACCGTGTTAGGCCGTGTCGGGTCAAGATAGTCGTACTGTGTTGAACAGATCTCAGGAAAACCCAATCCACAAAAGAGAAACCAAATCGAGAAATAAAACCAATACTCCAAGAGCCAATGGGTTAAGCAAGGGGTCAGGGTGCAGCGTACGCGCAAGGCCACGCACGCAGGGGAGCAGCATACGCATAAAAGCATGCACGCAGGGGAGCAGCGTACGCATAAAAGCACGCACGCAGGGGGAGCAGCGTACGCGTAAAAACACGCACGCAGGGGGAGCAGCGTACGCACCAGGACACGCACGCAGGGAAGCAGCGTACGCACAAGGGCACGCACGCAGGCGGAGCAGCGTGCACGCACGCAGGGGGAGCAGCGTACGCACAAGGACACGCACGCAGGGGAGCTGCGTACGCACAAGGGCACGCACGCAGGGGAGCTGCGTACGCACAAGGGCACGCACGCAGGGGAGCTGCGTACGCATAAAAGCACGCACGCAGGGGAGCTGCGTACGCACAAAAGCACGCACGCAGGGGAGCTGCGTACGTGTAAATACACGCACGCAGGGGAGCAGCGTACGCACAAGGGCACGCACGCAGGGGAGCTGCGTACGCACAAAAGCACGACGCAGGGTCTTCTTCTCCATGGCTGAGAAGAGGCTCCAATGGTTCCCAAAACTTCAGATCATCACAACTTGGCCATCGGAACTCCAAATCCGGATTTCCAATGTTCCAACTAGGGTGAAATGGAATTCTCTTCCACATGGAAACATCAAAACCCATAAAAATCAAACTTAAATAGATCAAAACCATGTAAAATCGAAAATAGGGAAAACTTAGATCTAGAATAATGGAGACTCCAAATCACAAAATACCAAGTTCTAATATTGATCGCCATGTCCTAATCTAGCAAATGGACAAATAAAATAGGGTTCTCATGTGGTGGCAAGGTGCACTTGCCTATGGGTTGGTGTTGTGTAGAGGAAGGAGAAGAGTGTTGTGTAGAGGAAGGAGAAGAAGAAATTAATGGAGGTTTATGAGGAGAGAGAAAAGTTGGTAGAGTTTTAAAGAGGGTAGGATGTGGTGTGTTGAGGGTGGAGCATAGGCTAAGGTGTTCCAATACATATTAAACCAACCCAAACCAAACCAATCCAATTAAAACCGAGCCATGTCAAAATCCAAAATACGAGAAATATCGAAATTCCACAAGTTGAGAAAAAAATACATGCCAAAATCCAGATACGAGTATAAATACGAAATACGGGAAATACGAGAAATGAGGGTGACAACTCTATCCACCTTAAAAAAATTCCATCCTCAGAATTTAATCAAGGAGCTAGAGACTGTCACGACAAGTCACATTAAGCACAGGCAAGTTACACTAAGCAGTTCAATCATATAATCATACAATGCAAGCAAGGAAGGGAAAACGTAAGGCATAAGAAAGACATTATACCTCACGAGTCAAACAGGTAGGGATATCGCGATCGGATGTCGTCCTCACGCTCCCACGTTGACTCACCTAGAGAGTGATGACCCCAAGCAACACGGACTAATTTAATAGTCTTATTCTTGAGTATCTTCTTCCTCCGGTCCAATATAGACACGGGCCTCTCCTCATACGAAAGGTTGGTACCAACAACCAATTCCGAATGGTCTAGAATATGGCTCGGGTCCGGAATATACCGTCGTAATTGGGACACATGGAATACATCATGCACCTCACTTAGCGATGGCGAAAGAGCGAGACGATAGGATACATCTCCTATTCGCTCTAGAATATCGAACGGCCCTATATACCTAGGACTAAACTTTCCCCGCACGCCAAAGCGAATGACGTCGCGGTTAGGCGAGATCCTAAGGAATACATGGTCGCCGACATCAAATTCTAAGGGACGCCGATGAGCATCGGCCCAATGGCACTGGCGGTCCTGGGCAACTCGGAGGTGATCTCTGACCTTCCTGACCACTTCAACCGTCTGGGAAATCAATTCGGGTCCGAGCATCAGCCTCTTCCCGACATCGTCCCATGCTAGCGGGGATCTGCACTTCCTGCCATAAAGAGCCTCGAAGGGTGCCATCTGGATGCTGGCCTGATAACTGTTGTTGTACAAGAATTCCACCAGGTGCAGATGATTCTCCCATGAACCACCGAAGTCAAGGGTACAGGATCTCAACATATCTTCAAGGGTCTGGATTGTGCGCTCTGATTGACCATCCGTCTGCGGGTGATAAGCCGAGCTGAATTGAAGGCGAGTCCCCAAACTCTTCTGCAAGCTACGCCAAAAGTGTGATGTGTATCTTGAATCCCTGTCCGAGGTGATGCTGACTGGCACACCGTAAAGCCTGACGATCTGCCTGAGATACATCTCTGCTATCTGCGCCGTTGACTTTCCAACTCTGAATGGGAGAAAGTGTGCCACCTTGGTAAGCCTGTCCACAATTACCCAAATAGCATCTCTGCCGGCCGGAGATCTGGGCAATCCGGTCACGAAATACATGGTTATATGTTCCCATTTCCATTCCGGGATCGGTAAGGGTTGAAGAAGTCCAGCGGGCCTCTGATGTTCAGCTTTAACCTGTTGGCAAACCAAACATTGAGAGACAAACCGGGCTATCTTTCTATTCATGCCATTCCACCAGAAATGCTGACGAATATCACGGTACATCTTCGTACCACCCGGATGAATAGAATATTGTGAACTGTGGGCTTCTGCCATGACTTCCTGTCTGATATCTCTACTGGGTACACAAAGACGAGTGTCGTGCCGAAGTGTATCGTCTTCATGGATACATAACTCTGGCCTTCTTCCTGCTTCACACTCTACTCTGAGTTGCTGGATCTTGGAATCTGTTGACTGTGCCACCCGGATTCTCTCAACTATGCTGGACTGAACCTGTAGGCTGGCCTTCAATGCCACGCTGGTTGGAAGAACCACTTCAATTCCTATCTTCTGAAGATCTGCCAATAATTTTGGTGGCACCGTCAGGAAATAAACTCCGGCTCTCCTGCTCAATGCATCTGCTACAACGTTGGCCTTCCCGGGATGATACTGCAGATCCACATCATAGTCCACCAGTAGCTCGAGCCATCTTCTCTGCCACATATTAAGGTCCTTCTGGGTGAAAACATACTTCAGGCTCTTATGATCAGTAAAGATCTCCACTCTATCTCCGTCCAAGTAGTGTCTCCACAACTTCAAAGCAAACACTACCGCCGCCAATTCCAAGTCGTGGGTCGGGTAATTCTTCTCATTATCACATAGTTGACGTGATGCATAAGATATTACCTTCCTATGCTGTATCAAGACACACCCCAATCTTCTGCCTGAAGCGTCGCAATAAACTGTGAATCCTCCGGTCCCATCTGGAAGGGTGAGAATGGGGGCCGTTATCAAACCTTGCTTCAACTTCTCAAATAATTCCTGACACTCTGCTGTCCAAACAAACGACACATCCTTACGGGTCAACTGGGTCATCGACGCTGAAATCCTTACAAAATCTGAAACGAACCGCCGGTAGTAGCCGGCCAATCCAAGGAAGCTACGAACCTCTGCCACTGAGCTGGGTGCCGGCCATGACTCGATAGCCACAATCTTCTGGGGATCCACTTCCACTCCTCCTCGGGTAATGATGTGACCCAAGTATGATATGCGATCGAGCCAGAACTCGCATTTACTGAACTTGGCATACAACTGATGCTCCCTAAGCGTCTGGACGACTCTGAGATGCTGCTCATGCTCTGCTTCACTCTTGCTGTAGACCAGGATGTCATCTAGGAACACGATCACAAATTGATCTAAGTAAGGCATGAAAATGCGATTCATGAGGTCCATGAATACGGCCGGCACATTGGTCGCTCCAAAGGGTATAACAAGGAACTCCCAATGTCCATACCTTGATCTGAATGCTGTCTTCGGGATGTCCTGCTCTCTGACTCTGATCTGGTGGTTTCTCGACCGCAAGTCAATCTTCGAAAACACTGAAGCCCCTCTGAGCTGATCAAACAAGTCATCTATCCTCGGAAGAGGGTATCTGTTCTTGATTGTCACCGAATTCAAGGTATGATAATCAACACATAGCCTGGACGTACCATCCTTCTTTTTTACAAGAAGCATCGGTGCTCCCCAAGGCGATCCACTTGCACGGATGAATCCCTTGGTCCTCAGTTCTTTAATCATTTTGTATAAAATTTCCAACTCTAAAGGCGCCATCCTGTAGACTCGCTCTGATACTGGTGCTGTCCCGGGAATTAAGTCTATAGTGAACTCATTCTCCCGTTCCGGCGGCATCCCTAGAAGCTCCTCTGGAAAGACATCTGGAAACTCTTCAACTATCCGGGGTAAATGCACTGCTGCTACTGCCATCCGCAATGCTGGGGAAGACGGCTCCACTGCGCCTCTGGAAAACGAAAACTCTGGCTCGTCGGGGATACTAAAGACAACTCTGCCAATATGGCAGTCTATCCTAGCATACTGGTTCCTCAACCAATCCATGCCTAGGACTACATCATAGTCTGCCAAAGAAAACTCTATAAATCTAGCGGGGAACTCCCTACTGCTAACTACGATCCGACACGAGAAAAATACTCGATCTACTCCCACAAGGCTATTACCAGTAAGTATATTGAGCCTCACTGATAACGACTCGGGCTCCAATCCTATCCGTGTCATGAATCGTGCAGACATAAATGAATGCGATGCACCAGAATCAAATAATACAGACGCTGGAGAGGAGTTGACGAGAATAGTACCTGCCACAACCTCACCTGGTGCAACTTCTTCTTCCACAGCCATTATCATGGCCTGACCTTGTCCTCTGGCTGCTGGTCCCCTCTGCTGGAAACCTCTCTACCTATTCTGGATCTGAGCTTGGGCTTGTGCATACTGCTGGGGGTGTTGTTGCTGGAATGCCTGAGACTGAGGCGGCAAGGGCCTCGAAGACTGATACTGCTGCTGCTGAACTAGTGCTGGGGCCGGTCCTCTCACCGAAGAGCTAGAAGGGTTGGATGCTGATGAACCACCCCTATTCGGGCAAGCCCCTATCCTATGATCTGCTGCTCCACAAGCCAGGCACAATCCCTGCGCCCTACGACAGTCTGCCACCACATGCCCTGGCTTTCCGTAATGAGAACATCCCGTCGCGGAAGTCTGCTTCTGCTTCTGCTGCTGCGGGTACGTCGGGGTCGAATGCTGAACCGACGTTACTGAGGCCATCCGCCTCGGAGTTCCAATGGTCAATCCCCTAGCTGCCGGGGCTGGAGCTGATGATTGGTGCATCTGACTGTGGGACCGCTTCCTACCTCCGGTCCTATCCACGATCCTCTGGGAGGTGTACTCATGCCTCCTAGCTGCTCTCAAGACTGCATCGAACGTCTGGTGCTCGAACTACTCAACCGCCAATAAGATCTCCAAATATAGTCCCTGCTGGAACCGATGGGTCCTATCAAACTCGGTCGCCACCAAGGTGGGGGCAAACCTACAGAGTCTAGAAAACTCCGATGCATAACTGTCGACTGTTCTGCCTCCTTGCTTCAAGTTGGTAAATCTGGTCTGCAAGTCGTACCGAGCCACAGCATCGTAATATTTCGTCTGGAATCTCTCTCTAAATACTGCCCAAGCAATGGGTGCCACTAATCCCATGGCTTGCGCCGCCCACCAACTGCGAGCCAAGTCCAACAACTGTAGGCGTACCACCGCCACCTTCTCACTCTCGGGTGTCCTAGCTGCTTCCAGAATCACCTCGGTATCCTGATGCCATGCATCCGCGGCAATCGCATCCTCGTTGCCGTCAAAGAAAGGAGGGTTCAATCGCTTGAAGCTGTTTGCCGCCTGGTTTCCTGGATGTCCGCCTCGGGTCAAAGCATCTTGAACTGTCTGGTGCAGGGCGTCGCTTCGACGATCCTGGGAAGCTATCAAGGTTCTGATGAGCCCTACTAAGGTACCATCATCTGGCTCTGTGGGCTGGACGCGCCGAACTGGTGACTCTCCTCCAGTAGGCACAACTCTGGAGGCTACCCCGGAATACTGGGCTTAATCTCCGGGTTGCTGCTGATCCACGGGAAGTGCTCTACCTCGTTGATCGGTAGGACCAGGTACAGTGTCGCTGAAGAAAATGACACAGGGAACAATAAGGAAAGGACCATGACAGATCAATGATATAAGCACAGGATCAGGGCAAGAATCCAGGGATTCAGAGGATACGAACAGGGATCAAGGACGAGTACTGATTGAGACATCTATTTGGTAAACCCTCACATATCTTGATTTACAATACCTGCATGGGCCACCACTTAAACCATGTCACGCCCCAGAACCAGAATACTGGAGAGCGGGGGCAGACATAGCCAGCTACGTATATTGAAATGGAAACCACCTCGATATACGGTCACGGCTGTCTAGATATATGAGGGTTTACTACAAGCCAACAGTCTCTTATGGTCATGAACAAGCCTAATGTCTCAATCATAAGCAAGTAAGTAAGGTCGCAAGATGTATGATCATTAAATATACAATAATAAGGCATCCCAAATATTACATATTCAGCTGATCAAGAAGCTAGTCGTTACAAAATGTTAGGACTAGCAAGAGTTTAGTCGTACATGATCAATCCTAGGATTTGTTAATCATGTTTACAGCCCGTAGGCAGACAGTAAGTAAAGTGCATCGAGCTAACAGGTGCTCGTCGGCTAAACTGCTCAAAAGAATAGTTTTACAATAAAGTGGGCAAGACAAAAGGAAAACCCACTCTAGGCCTGGGTTCCGTCTAGTTGTCACCATTGGGCTGGAAGCTTGGTAGATCTCCGGAAGCTGCTCCGAAATCTGGCCACACAAAACCAGCTGGGTCAACCCCAGAAAGAGCAAGTGCCACAAGGGGGCCACGAAATAAGAACAAAAGCCAGCAATTAGCACAAGAAAATCTAATATTAAAACTAGAACTTACGAAAACATGTCAGGATGATATACGACGAAATAACCATGGAACTATTCCGATAGCCAGGTTACAACCCGTAAACCAAACAAGGACCGGTGTTGTAACCCTTCATCTGAACAGAACTTGGTTTCCCACCATTTATCGGCAAGATAATAATGTAAGAAATCAAGACATGGGGCAATCTTGTACTGGATCAAGACATGGCTAGACTGGTTATACCTCATTCAATCAATTACGGCCAAGCAGATACTACGGCTTACTACTTTAACTAACTAGGGTTATCACAGGCCTAATTACTAACAAGATGCAGTGAGATTATTCCACAGCCACAAGCCCTGCAGACCATCCAGGTTACCCAGGTCGAAAATTAGCGGTTGAATTCTGGTGGGTACATCGTCCAGGAAACGCATGTACCCTTAAGTGACTTAGAAGGTGCAACACATGACAGTGTGCTGGAAATGTGCCCTACTCGACGGCAGGCTACAGATCCCAAGAGCGCCCAGGTAACGGGATTGCCTGTAGCTGTGTCATCTCTTCATGACTACTGTATTATTCTAGTTATTAACCTTAATTCATTTTGGTAGGTACCCCTGACTGTGGTACTCAGGAGTCCCATCCTAGACATGATGCAAGATAGGACAAGTGGATTTAATAAGCAAGCAAGAAAGAACTACCCACGGTGTCAAGGCCGGTCAAGTTAAGTTAGCCGTCACAACAGCATTAAGTTATCAAGTCACGCTACAAGTCAGGAGTGCGCCGCCATGGGCCACTATCAAGTTATCAAGTCACAACGATTAATTACAAGTTACAAGTTAGGTGTGCACCCCACTGGGTCATTAGCAAGGACATCAGAGAATACCAGGATCATAATCCACAGAAAATCCCTAGAACCGTACTAGTCATAAACAATTACTTGAAAACCGTGTTAGGCCGTGTCGGGTCAAGATAGTCGTGCTGTGTTGAACAGATCTCAGGAAAACCCAATCCCCAAAAGAGAAACCAAATCGAGAAATAAAACCAATACTCCAAGAGCCAATGGGATAAGCAAGGGGTCAGGGTGCAGCGTACGCACAAGGGCACGCACGCAGGGGAGCAGCGTACGCGTAAAAGCACGCACGCAGGGGAGCAGCGTACGCGTAAAAGCACGCACGCAGGGGGAGCAGCGTACGCGTAAAAATATGCACGCAGGGAGAGCAGCGTACACACAAGGGCACGCACGCAGGGGAGCAGCGTACGCACAAGGGCACGCACGCAGGGGGAGCAGCGTACGCACAAGGGCACGCACGCAGGAAAGCTGCATACGCATAAGGGCACGCACGCAGGAGAGCTGCGTACGCACAATGGCACGCACGCAGGGGAGCTGCGTACGTACAAAAGCACGCACGCACAAAAGCACGCACGCAGGGGAGCTGCGTACGCGTAAAAACACGTACGCAGGAGAGCAGCGTATGCACAAGGGCACGCACGCAGGGGAGCTGTGTACGCACAAAAGCACGCACGTAGGGTCTTCTTCTCCATGGCTGAGAAGAGGCTCCAATGGTTCCCAGAACTTTAGATCATCACAACTTGGCCATCCGAACTCCAAATCCGGATTTCCAAAGTTCCAACTAGGGTGAAATGGAATTCTCTTCCACATGGAAACATCAAAACCCATAAAAATCCAACTTAAATAGATCAAAACCATGTAAAACCGAAAATAGGGAAAACTTAGATCTAGAACAATGGAGACTACAAATCATAAAATACTAAGTTCTAATATTGATCGCCATGTCCTAATCTAGCAAATGGACAAATAAAATAGGGTTCTCATGTGGTGGCAAGGTGCACTTGCCTATGGGTTGGTGTTGTGTAGAGGAAGGAGAAGAGTGTTGTGTAGAGGAAGGAGAAGAAGAAATTAATGGAGGTTTATGAGGAGAGAGAAAAAGTTGGTAGAGTTTTAAAGAGGGTGGGATGTGGTGTGTTGAGGGTGGAGCATAGGCTAAGGTGTTCCAATAAATATTAAACCAACCCAAACCAAACCAATCCAATTAAAACCGAGCCATGTCAAAATCCAAAATACGAGAAATACCAAAATTCCACAAGTTGAGAAAAAAATAAAAATACATACCAAAATCCAGATACGAGTATAAATACGAAATACGGAAAATACGGAAAATGAGGGTGACACCTCCTTCAATGAGCCCACTCCTGTCATGTCCTCATTACCTCTGAATGGGAAGGCTCCGTCGAAGAAACCTTCATACTTGCCATGTCCTCATTACCTCTGAGTAAGTATGATGATCCCCTTTCGACCTATTATCTGTACCCACAACCGGAGTACGTCAAGGGTAATAGGTCCACAAATGTCCTCTGTTGACCACAAATGTCCTCTGTTGTCCACAAATGTCCTTTGTTGACCACAAATGTCTTCTGTTGACCACAAATATCTTCTGTTGACCACAAATGTCCTCTGTTGACCACCAATACCCTCCGTCGAGTTCACTCCTGCCATGTCCTCATTACCTCTGAGTAGGAAAACTCTACGTTTAAAAAACTTTCCTGCTTGCCATGTCCTCATTACCTCTGAGCAAGTATGTCGGTTCCCCTTCATCCTATTATCCGTATCCTAAACCAGGGTACGCCAAGGATAATAGGCCCACAAATATCCTCAGCTATGTTTCTTAGCACAAACCTACCATCTCATTATGCCCCAGGAGCCCAGCTGCTCTACGGCATTCCTTTTTCCAATACCAAGAGCACCCATGACCACTTTGCCATGGCTGCTTCAGGTATCCTGACCAAAACTTGTTATCTGTACCTAAAACCAAGGTATGCCATGGGTAACAGGTCCACAAATATATCCCCTATGCGGGGGAGAACATCACCACAATATCACAGGTATAACAAGCAATGCAAATGAAGGGTAGAATGGAAAGTACTCTTTATTTGAAGGAAGAAAAAAGTATTACATATTTCGGGACCACGTCCCTTTCAAAAAAGAAAAAGAAAAGGCCGACTACATTTTAGCATTACACAGTTCCAGGAGCCGGTCTCTCACCAAGACAGTCCCCCGCTCAAGCCTCTGTTTAGCTCGGCGATCGGCCTCTTGGGATAGTTTCTCCGCATCATTCAGATACATATATGCCTGCCAGTTGGTCTCTATCTTCTTCAGGGCAAGTTCTAGATTGGCGGAGGTCCTGTTAAGCTTGTCAGCTTCCTGGATGGCAATTCCTTTTTCAGTACAAGAAGCTTCCAGCTCGGAATCCAAGAAGGCCAGCTTTCTCTGGAGTTCGAGGATTTGTTCCCGGGTGTCGGTTACCCCGCGAGAGGCAGCCGCTTCCCGAGTGTCACCCCCAGTTTCCAGAAACAGGGGTATTTTTGTCATTTTTTTCATTTTTATTATTTTAAAATTATTTATTTATTTATTGTAATATTTTGGGGTTATTTGAGTCGGGTTCGAATTTCATCTCAATCCGACTTGAACGGGGACCCGGGGTAGTATTGACCCTAGTGGACCCACACACTAGTTAGCCATGGCCCATATGTAATTTATTTTAGTTAATGACTAGGCTAGATTATTTGGATTAGGATTTATTTGATTAGTGTGTTAGAATGACCAAACTAGCCCCGACTTGAAACTCTATTTTTAATGTATTATCAATAAGCTAGAGGGGGGTGTTTTCGTCTTTTCTTTGGAGCCCATAGCAGCCCTCTAGTGGCCGACCACCATAGGAAGGATAGGCATGAGCCCCCTTTGATATTTCCCATTCTTTCCATCTTATTTTCTCTCTCTTGTTCTTCCCCAAATTTCTAGAGAGCAAACCCTAGTGATTTTATCTCCAAATCAACTCCTCCTTCCACCAAATCTTCTTCTCACCTTCTCTACTCCATGAAAGGAAGGTGCTAGCCAAGTATGGAAGGATTCGGAGCTCGTTTGTGTCCATTTGATGTCGGTGTCGCTCCGGAAAGGCTTTTCTTCGATTCGATCTATCGGAAGGTATAAATCCCTTCTCCTTTTCATTTCCTCATGCATATAGGTCTATTTTGAACCCATAGGAATGACCCCCATGGTTTTGTGTCCATTTGAGTCCATTTCGTGTCCATTTGGGCACTTGTAGAGGTGTCATATGTGTAGGTTTGTGTCCATGTGGGAAAACCCCTATTTGGACACATGGGGATTTATTAATGTATTGATTTAGTGTTGTTTTAATATTATTCCAAATTTTCTAGGTGTTAGGAATGAGTTTTTCTATGTATCATATTGTATTATATTGTTAATATCTATATATATATATGGGGTGATATATATATTAATCTCTATGTATATATATGTATATATATATAATATGGTTGATATATGTGGATATACACATGTGATATGATGGTGTGACATTTGTGTTGGTTGTGGGTATATAGGAGAGCTCGGCCAAGAGGTTATGCATGTGTGTAGGTATGGTGTTTGATTAAATGGGATTGAGAGAGGATTGAGAGAAGTGGTGGAATAGAGATTTGTGTGTGTGTTGTGTTATAGAGAGTTAGAGAGTTAGAGAGAGTGGGGATTGAAGGAGATTTGAGAGAGTGATAGGAGTGGTGATGAGGGGGAGGAAACCACCTGCTGTTTCACTTCAGATTTCAGTCTACATTGGACTGTCCTGCACATACATTTCTGTCCTACAAAACCTTGTTTTCAGCCCACATGACCATCACCAATTCAGCCTATATACATAGCCTATTTTAACTGTCATGAGCAGTTACTTGACTGTCCTTAACAAGCCCCATATAAACCCCAATCCAGGCCTTGAATTAACATGAACCTGTCATTAGACAGCACCCCATATGGCTGTTACTTTACCTAATTTCAGTCCACATAGTACTCATGTACCAGTCCCCATAGCCCCCCAAAAATCTGCCATTGATAGTCCATATTCAGCCTCAAACTAAGTCCCTTACCTGTCCTCCTAAACCATCCTTACACCCTCTCAAAATTAGTCCATACACTCCTATCCTAACTCCCACATTGCTCCCATTCCTGTCACTTACCTGTCCTATGTGACAGTACCCATATCCTCCTAAACCAGTCCATAAAAATAGACAACAACAGCTGTCCTAAGCCCACCTAGGAGCTGTCCCATACTTGGCCTAATTTTCTGTCATAAACCACACCATGGCAACCCTTTATCAGCCCACATTTAGTCCATTCTTTCACCTACTTAACAGTCCTCCTTAGGCCTATAGGAACCCCTATGGCAGCACTTAGCATACACACAAATCTGTCCTATATACAGCCATATAGCTGTTACAAATCATTCCCTATACATCAGTCCTACATAGCCAAACACCACACCAAAGCAGCCCTTGTAAGAGCCTATTTTCAGTCCCTATTGGTACAGCCAATTCAAGCCCACAACATCAGTCCAGATTTCTTTATGTGTTGTCCTGTTACCTGTCCACATAATTAACCCCACATGCCACAACATTTATGCCCATGTAACAGCCCCTATACCTTGGCCTACAACCTGCCAACAATTGGCCTCTCAGAATCAGTCCTAAACACCCATCTACTGCCCATGTTTCACAGCCTATATGCTGTCCTATAGACCCCATTGACAGCACTTCCAAACCTGTCCAAATGACAGCCATGGCAGCCCTCCAAATCAGCTATGTGTTGTGTGTGTATGTGAGTTATGGGTGTGAGTCTATAGGAGTTAGTTAGGAGCCTATAGGTGTAAGTATATATATGTATTTGTGTGAACCTACAGGAAGCCTATTAGAGTGTGATATTGTGAGAGTGTTGTGTGAGTGAGCTAGTTAGAGTGTAAGTGAGTGAGGTATCATGAGTGTCATGTGAGATGGTGCAAGGGTAAAGGTAAGGAAAAATGGTAAATGGCCAACATGTGGTCTAAGATAACTTAGATGACCTAGATACTAGGATTTCTTGGTAGGTAATATTAGTATAGGATAGTATCTAGCTATCCTAGGAAGCCTAGGCTAGTATTCCTAGGTTAGAGTGGTATTGGACAAGGTATTGGTATTTACCTTGGTAAGGTAATATATGTAATGCATAGAAATAGGGTATTTGAGTTTGGAGTCTAAGATAGAGTTAGAACTTGGTTCCCTTGGTTGGTGATGATCAAATATAGTGCTCATAGACTAGTTTGACGTCGGTTGACCATTTTGACCAAAGTCAACAAAAGTCAACCGAGAGTCAAACTTAGCCTTTAAGCGACCAGATTTGACCAAAACCAAACCAGAGTTGACCAGTTGACTGAAAGTCAACAATTGGTCAACATGTGACTTATTTGACCCAGGGTTGACTCCGTGTTGACCAGAGTTGACTTTTTGACTAAAAGACAACTGTAAGTCAACCCTTGACCCAAATTGACCTAGATCGACTTGGATTGATTTCCTATGACCTTGTTTGACCTTGATTGTCCTAGTATGACTCAGTATGACCTAGTATGACCTAGTTTAGCTTGGTGTGACTTAGATTGACTTAGATTTGACCTAGATTGACCTAGATTCATTTAGAATGCATTGTAATGCATCTTATTATCACTTTTGGAATCATAGTGACTTGTACTGTTCTATAGGAGACAGACACCACTCCTCGGACAGTATATTCTCTTCAGACACTCAGGATATCAGGCGAGTACATTCTCTGACCATTTTATACTTGTATGGATTTACATTCTTGCTCTAGATTACTGTACCTGATGCTGACACGATCATTATCACGGATTGGTACTATATGGATCTTCTTCTGAGATGTTATCTCCTTGTATTCACTAAGTACATATTGTGATGTGCGTTTCACTTACATGTTGTATTTATTGAATACCCTTATCATTGTACACTCATTGTGCATATTGTACTCTCAGTATCACATTGAGCCATTGTACAAGCCATTGTACAAGCCATTGTACAAGTTATTGTACAAGCCAATATATAAGGTAACGTAACTGAATTGGATCCTTGTGTATTGATTGGAGAGGGGGAGTAGAAATGGTTCTGTGATCAATCGTATTATATAAGAAATTGTATATGTCCATTGTACACCCACGTACAAAGGAGTCCCATTTTATTGTATAACCTAACCCGTTTACATAACCATATTGTGCTCTAAAATCACATGTTCCTTACAGTTCTTACTTATCATATTTAGATATTTCTTGTTATCAAATCTCTACTATTTTTCATATATCTTCTTCTTTCAGCGTTTCATATACTTTACTCTATTGCATGCTTTATATTTCCTAACTCGATATGAACTGCGTGAGATGTTTTGTGCTCGCTCCCGTCCTGACTGGACCTGTTGAAAATATTACAGAGGAGGAGGAGGGGGCCTGCGTAGATACCTACTATGGGGCAACTGTAGATGCCATGTGTGATCCAGATTTCCAGCCTGATCCACTAGCTTAGAGACTGAGGCTCCCTAGTCTAGGTTTACTATTTCTGTCATTTGAGATCTAGATTGTATATATTCTTTCATTTCAGTGTTAGAGTCTTGTATTGAGATGGATGTTCTGATTTGTTATGTCAGTAGACACTTAGACTCTCTGGTTGTATTTATGTGGGTTTTTTTTCCTTCTTTCCGGTATTTATCTATCTATCTTCCTATCTTTTATTCTGCTTTAGATGTGATTGAGACTGTATATTGCTATGTCACCTCCATTCGGAGTGTATATACTATACAGGTACCTAATATTGTTAGATTATTGACCTAGGACAGCGTTCTACCACCGACACTGTGGCGTAGGCTGGGCGTAGTTACGTTCTCGTGCCCACACAGTGGGTACGGGTCGTGACATATTTTTAGTGGTGTCCTATGCAGGTCGAGTTTATGTAGTGGTATTCGAACTAGAGTATCACTACAGCCTGCAATAGGATTAGGATATTTTGAAGGTACTCAATCGCACTAGAAAAACTCATATCAAATTCATACCATCTCAGTTCTTGCTGATATTGTTCTCCTTGAATATAACTATCCTCTTTTGCTATTTCGACTCATTCTCAGCAATTGTTTGTTTTACCTGTCTTCAGGATGGTGGAGACGCGATTACAGTGTGCCATTCATAGAGATACTGTAGAGGGGACTGCTACCTCTCAGCCAGTTCAGCAGGGTCGGAAGGCTACAGCTCCTGCCACCTCTGCTCATATTGGGACTTCAGCAGCAGCAGCAGCTGAGGGTATGCCTTCACCAGTTCGGAGGCAGGACCCAGTCATTCCAGAGGTACCGTTCCAGTCGCCGCCACCTACAGGAAACGTGGACGCAGCTCAGATGTTCGCATATTTCCAGCAGTTCATGGACCGACAGCAGGCTCGACAGGACAGAGGCATGGAGTTGGTCATTTCGACAGTTACAGCCCGACCAGTGGTGCAGCAGCCAAAGACACCGGAAATCGAGCAGTTTCAGAAGATGAGCCCCAGAGACTTTCTGGGGACAGAGGGGATCCTATATGCCGATGAGTGGATCGAGCATATAGAGGAGATCTTCCGCTTGGCCAGGATTCCAGCAGATCTTCAGATCGAGGCCGCAGCTAGCCGGATGCGTGATCTTGCTCGCACCTGGTATCAGTCGAACCCCATGATGGGGGTAGCCGGACAGACTTGGAAGGAGTTCAAGGGCTTCTTCAAGAAGAAATTCTTCCCAGATTCAGCGCTCAGAGCTTTAGAGTCGCAGTTTGAGAGCCTAGTTCAGGGGAGCCTGTCAGTGGAGGAGTATGCTGGAGAGTTTGGCCTCTTCAGCAGATTCGTGGAGGGTTTGAGCGAGGCGGCGAAGGCCCAGAGGTTCTGAAAGGGTCTGGTCAAGGAAGTCAAGTCCTTGACCAAGGGCAACAGGGATGCCACATTCGAGGAGATTCTGACGGGAGCTTTACTAGCTGAGGATGATCTTGAGCTTCGGCTCAAGAGAGGGCGAGACCCAGTTGGAGGCACCAGCAGCGGAGGACCGGCCAAGAGGCCGCACGTTCAGCAACAGTTTCAGCAACAATATCAGTAGCCGATGCCAGGCATACAGTTTCAGTAGCAGTACCAGCAGCCGAGGGCTCAGATACATTAGCTACAGCAGAGGCCTGTTCAGTATCAGGGTCATGGATAGGTGTAGTATCAGTAGGACACCGTGTGTAACTTCTGCAAGAAGCCAGGCCATTGGTGGAACGATTGCAGGAAGAGACTGGGTATGTGTTTACTTTGCGGGTCTGCAGAGCATCAGTGTAGAGAGTGTCCCCAGAACCCGACACCATTGGCTCAGGTAGCACCAGGAGCTAGGGCTCCGGCAGGGCAGCAGAAGGGACCACCATTGCAGACTCAGCAGCAGAGGTTCGTCCAGCATCAGCAGCAGGCCAGGGGAGGCCAGCCAGGGCGAGCTTTCGTCATGTCAGTCGAGGATTCTCCGGCCGTTGGAGATCTAGTTGCAGATTCCGTTCTTTGATTCAATTCTGCAATTACTGCCTTGAAAATTTAGTTCCATCTATTCCTATCTGCTTCTTCATTGTTGATAAGTTTGATCTGGTGTTTCCTTATGATTTAATTTTTCTTCTGAGATAAGTCGTATGGGCTAGGTCGCCTCGATTATGAGATTTTAGAATCCTCTAGGGTCATGCTAGCAGGCATAGTGAGGACATATAGTCGGACTATGGACGTATTTTCTCGGGTATGGGAATTTAAGGTTTTCGCTGCCAAGCGCACGGTAATGCAAAAATTTTAAATACCATAGTTCTAGAGGTATATACCATAGTTGAGGACTCTGTGATTATCGTAGCCTTGCTCACTGGCATGACAGAGATTCTGAGTATCATGGCGATTGGATAGACGCATACGATTATCGATTTGTATGATTTTCTGTGGTTACCTTGTTTTAAAATTTTTGGATGATTTATTTTAAGGTGGATAGACTTGTAGCTTCTATTTGAGTGTAATTTTAAAGTTTATAAATTTAGTCATTTAAATTCATGCTTTGATTCTTGAGATTTTGATTATTTTAATTTTAGCCATGACTTGTGATTTTGATGTTTTACTATGGTTTGGTTTTAATTTCGAGGACGAAATTCTTTTAAGGTGGATAGATTTGTCACCCCCAGTTTCCAAAAACAGGGGTATTTTTGTCATTTTTTTTCATTTTTATTATTTTAAAATTATTTATTTATTTATTGTAATATTTTGGGGTTATTTGAGTCGGGTTCGAATTTCATCTCAATCCGACTTGAACGGGGACCCGGGGTAGTATTGACCCTAGTGGACCCACACACTAGTTAGCCATGGCCCACATGTCATTTATTTTAGTTAGTGACTAGGCTAGATTATTTGGATTAGGATTTATTTGATTAGTGTGTTAGAATGACCAAACTAGCCCCGACTTGAAACCCCCTTTTTAATGTATTGTCAATAGGCTAGAGGGGGGTATTTTTGTCTTTTCTTTGGAGCCTATAGCAGCCCTCTAGTGGCCGGCCACCATAGGAAGGATAGGCATGAGCCCCCTTTGATATTTCCCATTCTTTTCATCTCATTTTCTCTCTCTTGTTCTTCCCCAAATTTCTAGAGAGCAAACCCTAGTGATTTCATCTCCAAATCAACTCCTCCTTCTACCAAATCTTCTTCTCACCTCATCTACTCCATGAAAGGAAGGTGCTAGCCAAGTTTGGAAGGATTCGGAGCTCGTTTGTGTCCATTTGGAATCTCCACGTGTCGGTGTCGCTCCGGAAAGGCTTTTCTTCGATTCGATCTACCGGGAGGTATAAATCCCTTCTTCTTTTCATTTCCTCATGCATATAGGTCTATTTTGAACCCATAGGAATGACCCCCATGGTTTTGTGTCCATTTGAGTCCATTTCGTGTCCATTTGGGCACTTGTAGAGGTGTCCTATGTGTAGGTTTGTGTCCATGTGGGAAAACCCCTATTTGTACACATGGGGATTTGTTAATGTATTGATTTAGTGTTGTTTTAATATTATTCCAGATTTTCTAGGTGTTAGGAATGAGTTTTTCTATGTATCATATTGTATTATATTGTTAATATCTATATATATATATATATATATATATATAGGGTGATATATATATTAATCTCTATGTATATATATATGTATATATATATATATTATGGTTGATATATGTGGATATACACATGTGATATGATGGTGTGACATTTGTGTTGGTTGTGGGTATATAGGAGGGCTCGGCCAAGAGGTTATGCATGTGTGTAGGTATGGTGTTTGATTAAATGGGATTGAGAGAGGATTGAGAGAAGTGGTGGAATAGAGATTTGTGTGTGTGTTGTGTTATAGAGAGTTAGAGAGTTAGAGAGTTAGAGAGAGTGGGGATTGAAGGAGATTTGAGAGAGTGATAGGAGTGGTGATGAGGAGGAGGAAACCACCTACTGTTTCAGTCCAGATTTCAGTCTACATTGGACTGTCCTGCACATACATTTCTGTCCTACAAAACCTTGTTTTCAGCCCACATGACCATCACCAATTCAGCCTATATACACAGCCTATTTTAACTGTCATGAGCAGTTACTTGACTGTCCTTAACAAGCCCCATATAAACCCCAATCCAGGCCTTGAATTAACATGAACCTGTCATTAGACAACACCCCATATGGCTGTCACTTTGCCTAATTTCAGTCAACATAGTACTCATGTACCAGTCCCCATAGCCCCCCAAAAACCTGTCATTGATAGTCCATGTTCAGCCTCAAACTAAGTCCCTTACCTGTCCTCCTAAACCATCCTTACACCCTCTCAAAATTAGTCCATACACTCCTATCCAAACCTCCACATTGCTCTCATTCCTGTCACTTACCTGTCCTATGTGACAGTCCCCATATCCTCCTAAACCAGTACATAAAAATGGACAACAGCAGCTGTCCTAAGCCCACCTAGGAGCTGTCCCATACTTGGCCTAATTTCCTGTCATAAACCACACCATGGCAACCCTTTATCAGCCCACATTTAGTCCATTCTTTCACCTACTTAACAGTCCTCCTTAGGCCTATAGGAACCCCCATGGCAGCACTTAGCATACACACAAATCTGTCCTATATACAGCCATATAGCTGTTACAAATCATTCCCTATACATCAGTCCTACATAGCCAAACACCACACCAAAGCAGCCCTTGTAAGAGCCTATTTTCAGTCCCTATTGGTACAGCCTATTCAAGTCTACAACATCAGTCCATATTTCTTCATGTATTGTCCTGTTATCTGTCCACATAATTAACCCCACATGCCACAACATTCATGCCCATGTAATAGCCCCTAAACCTTGGACTACAACCTGCCAACAATTGGCCTCTCAGAATCAGTCCTAAACACCCATCTACTGCCCATGTTTCACAGCCTATATGCTGTCCTATAGACCCCATTGACATCACTTCTAAACCTGTCCAAATGACAGCCATGGCAGCCCTCCAAATCAGCTGTGTTGTGTGTGTATGTGAGTTATGGGTGTGAGTCTATAGGAGTTAGTTAGGAGCCTATAGGTGTAAGTATATATATGTATTTGTGTGAACCTATAGGAAGCCTATTAGAGTATGATATTGTGAGAGTGTTGTGTGAGTGAGCTAGTTAGAGTGTAGTGAGTGAGGTATCATGAGTGTCATGTGAGATGGTGCAAGGGTAAAGGTAAGGAAAAAGGGTAAATGGCCAACATGTGGTCTAAGATAACTTAGATAACCTAGATACTAGGATTTCTTGGTAGGTATTATTAGTATAGGATAGTATCTAGCTATCCTAGGAAGCCTAGGCTAGTATTCCTAGGTTAGAGTGGTATTGGACAAGGTATTGGTATTTACCTTGGTAAGGTAATATAGGTAATACATAGAAATAGGGTATTTGAGTTTGGAGTCTAAGATAGAGTTAGAACTTGGTTCCCTTGGTTGGTAATGATCAAATATAGTGCTCATAGACTAGTTTTGACGTCGGTTGACCATTTTGACCAAAGTCAACAAAAGTCAACCGAGAGTCAAACTTAGCCTTTAAGCGACCAGATTTGACCAAAACCAAACCAGAGTTGACCAGTTGACTGAAAGTCAACAGTTGGTCAACATGTGACTTGTTTGACCCAGGGTTGACTCTGTGTTGACCAGAGTTCACCAGAGTTGACTTTTTGACCAAAAGTCAACTGTAAGTCAACCCTTGACCCAAATTGACCTAGATCGACTTGGATTGATTTCCTATGACCTTGTTTGACCTTGATTGTCCTAGTATGACTCAGTATGACCTAGGATGACCTAGTTTAGCTTGGTGTGACTTAGATTGACTTAGATTTGACCTAGATTGACCTAGATTCATTTAGAATGCATTGTAATGCATCTTATTATCACTTTTGGACTCATAGTGACTTGTACTGTTCTATAGGAGACAGACACAACTCCTCGGATAGTATATCCTCTTCAGACACTCAGGATATCAGGCGAGTACATTCTCTGACCGTTTTATACTTGTATGGATTTACATTCTTGCTCTAGATTACTGTACCTGATGCTGACACGATCATTATCACGGATTGGTACTATATGGATCTTCTTCTGAGATGTTATCTTCTTGTATTCTCTAAGTACATATTGTGATGTGTGTTTCACTTACATGTTGTATTTATTGAATACCCTTATCATTGTACACTCATTGTGCATACTGTACTCTCAGTATCATATTGAGCCATTGTATAAGCCATTGTACAAGCCATTATACAAGTCATTGTACAAGCCATTGTATAAGGTAACGTAACTGAACTGGATCCTTGTGTATTGATTGGGGAGGGGGAGTAGAAATGGTTATGTGATCAATCGTATTGTATAAGAAATTGTATATGTCCATTGTACATCCACGTACAAAGGAGTCCTATTTTATTGTATAACCTAACCCGTTTACATAACCATATTGTGCTCTAAAATCACATGTTCCTTACAGTTCTTACTTATCATATTTAGATATTTCTTGTTACCAAATCTCGACTATTTTTCATATATCTTCTTCTTTCAGCGTTTTATGTACTTTACTCTATTGCATGCTTTATATTTCCTAACTCGATATGAACTGCGTGAGATGTTTTGTGCTCGCTCCCGTCCTGACTGGACCTGTTGAAAATATTACAGAGGAGGAGGAGGAGGCCTACGTAGACACCTACTATGGGGCAGCTGTAGATGCCATGTGTGACCCAGATTTCCAGCCTGATCTACTAGCTTAGAGACTGAGGCTCCCTAGTCTAGGTTTACTATTTCTGTCATTTGAGATCTAGATTGTATATATTCTTTCATTTCAGTGTTAGAGTCTTGTATTGAGCTGGATGTTCTGATTTGTTATGTCAGTAGACACTTAGACTCTCTGGTTGTATTTATGTGGGTTTTTTCCTTCATTCCAGTATTTATCTATCTATCTTCCTATCTTTCATTCTGCTTTAGATGCGATTGAGACTGTATATTGCTATGTCACCTCCATTCGGAGTGTATATACTGTACATGTACCTTATATTGTTAGATGATTGACCTAGGACAGCGTTCTACCGCCGACACTACGGCGTAGGCTGGGCGTAGTTACGTTCTCGTGCCCACACAGTGGGTGCGGGTCGTGACACCGAGCCGCACAATCGTCAGCCCGACGGCTCCACTGATCGTGCAACCGGGTCAAATCCCGGCGGTCCTTCAATATATCCGGCTTGAGCGATTCCCGGGCAGCCATCACCTTCTCCACCGCGGTAATGACGAAGTTGCGCTCTTGATTTATGACCGCGGGTAAATCAGTCTGTTGCAACAAGCGAAACTGGGCCACGAGACGATCAGCTTCTAATAGCTTAGGCTTTAGAAGTGCAGCCAGCTCCCCTCCGCCAGGGAGTGTCTTAAGGATATTAATCTGGCCACCGGCGCATCGACGGGCCAGAGTAAAAAGAGTCCCCCTTTCCATTGCTGCCTCGATCCCCCTCTTCAGGTGGCGATGGAAACTGGCAACCATGTCCTGTAACGCGTCATCCAAGACCTCTGTAGAGGACGGCGTCAGAGGGAGAGTGGCAGACAGTACCGAAGGAACAGCTTCAGAAGTTACTGCACCCGCTACCAAAGAGGCAAATTCCGTACGGAAAGATGCTTGAATGGCGGCTGTAGAAGCATGGAAAATATCAGAATGATGCTCCATGCGGCTCGGAACAGGAGAACTCCATGCGGCTCATACAGGGGCAGTCCCATGCGGTTCGAAGAGACTCTCAGTCTCATGCGGCTCGGAGCAGGAGAATCCATACGGCTTACATAGGGACAGTCCCATGCGGTTCAAAGATTCTCCCAGTCTCATGCGGCCCGGAAGTATATACGGCTCACAAACGACCAACAGAGAGATGCGGCTCGATCAACACCACGTGTCCCCGTGGGATCCCTTCACACAGCTGGCCATCAAGTAATGGCCTTATTTAATGCTCTGATTTAACAGCTGACGGCTTTGGCATAAAGTGCCATGATGGTCCTGTCGTAATGACAGGCTCTTCGGGAACATGAGAAAATCTCTGACACGATCCAAGATTGCCACGTGGCTATTCCCATGCGGCTCAATTGAAGAACAGCTTCATACGGCTGGCAGGAATCATCTTCCTGCGGCTCACCAAGAAGCCATCCCATGCGGCTCGCAAGTACTATACCTATGCGGCTCACTGAGACGCTGTCTCATGCGGTTCATGGATATCATGCGGCTCTGGCAGGGTCCACCATTAAGACATGTGGCAGAGATTCAATTATCCCCATGACTTGACAGCTGGTAGCAGGGTGATTATGGGACGCGTGGTTTTAAATCAATCTTAGATTTACCAGATCCCAATAACCATATTCAACGTTATTCTCATAATTAATGAGATCAGGGCATATCACTCGTGACCAAGCCAATGGGACACGTGGTGAGAGATCCAAGCTTGACACAACCAATCATGAAGATTTAAAGCAATCAGCATTAATCATTCACAGGATTCAATACTATCCCTATTTATGGCCCAGATCCTTCACGCTTAAGACTAATGGTCCAGATTGATTAAACATCAGGCCGCCGCCACTTTGAGAATGGGTAATCATCCAAACCCTAATGATGCCCCCACTCCTATAAATAAGCAAGGTGCCATTCCCTTGCGATATATACAGAGAGACTCCCCCAATAATCAGACAGAAAATATACAGAGAGAGAGAGAAGCCAGAAGAGTAATAGAAGGAGAGCAAGAAGAGCATTTCTTCATCAACGCCAACCATCTCTTCACAGGAGCCAAGGCTGCATACCGATCGTCCAAGGAGTAAGGCAGGGCTGTCATCGCCTTCCCGAGCCTCTATCGTCACCCCCAGAATCTAAAATAAACAATTGTACTTAGACTGCTGTACCTAGGTTTTCGTCCCTAGGCTTTCTTTGTACAAGCGAGTTTGTAACGTGAAGTAAAAGTCCGGTCCTCCGATAATTGTTCTATTTTTTTATATTTCATGGCAAATACGATGGCCCACAATGGTGGCAGATGCGATAGATTATGCTAGAAAATGCAAAGCCTGCCAAGTCCATGCGGACTTTATTCACCGACCATCCGAGTTTCTACATCCGACAGTGGCGTCCTGGCCATTCGAAGCATGGGGAATGGATATCATTGGTCCAATCACCCCACCTTCCTCCCGAGGACATCGTTTTATACTTACGATCACTGATTACTTCTCCAAATGGGCGGAAGCTGTCCCACTCGCAGAAGTTAAGACTTCAAACGTGATCAGCTTCCTTAAGCATCACGTCATCTACCGCTTTGGACTGCCCCAAAGGATCATCCATGATAATGGTCCGCAGTTTGCAAGCCACGCATTCTATCGGTTTTGTGATAAGCACCGTATTCAGAATGTCGCTTCGACACCGTACAACCCGGCAGCGAACAGGTTGGCAGAGGCATTCAACAAAACAATCATCAAACTCCTCAAGAAGTTTGTCTCCTCCAACAAACGCGACTGGAACGAGAAGCTCGGCGAATGATTATGGGCTTATCGTACCACAGTTCGAACAGCCATCGGGAATACACCATTCTCCCTGGTGTACGGGAATGAGGCAGTCCTCCCATTGGAGACTTAGATCCCCTCACTACGCGTCGCCCTTACACATCATTTGACGACAGACAAAAACCACCATCGCCGGCTACAGGAATTGAAGACACTAGATGAAAAGCGCCTCTTGGCTCAGCAACAAATTGAGCTATACCAAGCACGCATCTCTGGAGCCTTCAACAAGAAGGTCAAAATTAGAACATTCCAGGTGGGCGATCTCGTTCTGGCAGTCCGGAGGCCGATGGTCATGACTCACAAGACCGCCGGTAAATTCCAGCCAAAGTGGGAAGGCCCATTTATCATTGAGGCAGTATTCTCCAACGGTGCTTACCGCCTCGCAATACAAAACGGAGACTTGCTCATGTTGCCCGTCAACGGCAAGTTCCTGAAGAAATATTATGTCTAAACGACATTCTCTCCCGATCATCGAATCATGTACCCGCTGGTACCGCTGAACTCACATCCATAACATTTTAGATTATCGAGTCATGTACTGGCTGGTGCCGCTGAACTCACCTCCATATTTTCTTCAGATAATCGAGTCATGTACCCGCTGGTGCCGCTGAACTCACACTTTCTCAGTATTCTAAATTACCGAGTTATGTACCCGCTGGTGCCTCTGAACTCACATTCCGGTCACTATTTCAGATAGTAAGTCACATATGATTATACCTCTGAACTTTATTCCTGGAAGAGATCCTCCCTCATGATCCACTACCCGCGCTCCCAGTGCACAAAAAGGGTAATCGATCCATAAATTTCCGAAACGACCATGTCCTCATTACCTCTGAGTCGTTTTCACTTCAACCAAAAACAAACCGCCCCCTCGCATAGAACTTCCACATTCTCCTACCTCTGAGTCGTTCTATGTACCCCCTCTTCATTGAGCCCACTCCTGCCATGTCCTTATTACCTCTGAGTGGGAAGGCTCCGTCGAAGAAACCTTCATGCTTGCCATGTCCCCATTACCTCTGAGTAAGTATGTCGGTTCCCTTTCAACCTATTATCTGTACCCACAACCGGAGTACGACAAGGATAATAGGTCCACAAATGTCCTCTGTTGACCACAAATGTCCTCTATTGACCACAAATGTCCTCTGTTGACCACAAATGTCCTCTGTTGACCACAAATGTCCTCTGTTGACCACAAACGTCCTCTGTTGACTACAAATGTCCTCAGTTGACCACAAATGTCCGCTGTTGACCACGAATATCTTTCGTGAAGTCTCTCCTGCCATGTCCTCATTACCTCTGAGCAGGAAGATTCTACTGTAAAACCCTCATGCTTGCCATGTCCTCATAACCTCTGAGCAAATATGTTGGTTTCCTTTCATCCTATTATCCGTATCTTGAACCAGGATACGCCAAGGATAATAGGTCCACAAATATCCCTTGCTAAGCTTCTTAGCATAAATCCACCATCTCACGATG
This sequence comes from Iris pallida, assembly GCA_029216955.1. Taxonomy (NCBI): domain Eukaryota; kingdom Viridiplantae; phylum Streptophyta; class Magnoliopsida; order Asparagales; family Iridaceae; genus Iris; species Iris pallida. The sequence goes on from JANAVB010015600.1 coordinate 38,124,925, forward strand.
CCCCGGGAGCCCTGCTGCTCTACGGCATTCTTTTTTCCAATAACGAGAGCACCCATGATCACTTTGCCATGGCTGTTCCGGATATCCTGACCAAACTTATTATCCGTACCTAAAACCAAGGTATGCCTAGGGTAACAGGTCCACAAATAATCCCCCAGTAAGTCCAGTTCCACAAACACCGCAAGTACAAGAAAGAGAAGATGAGTTGAAACATGCTCATTCATTCAAAATTCAAAGTGCTACATCATTTAGGATCACATCCTTTACAAAATCAAAATAAAAAGACGAAAAAGAAAACAACAGCAAAAGAAAAACAGAAAGTTGATCACTGCTCCGGGGCACATAACGCCGTGAGACGGTCCGTCAGCAAGGCAACTGACCGCTCAAACCTATGGGTAGCTCGACGCTCCGCCTCTCGAGTCAGCACCGCCTCGTCCTCCAGTTGAGCATGGGCTTGCCAGTTATCCTCGAACCTCTTAAAGGCCCGCTCCAGGTTGACAGAAGATCGGGAAACCCTCTCGGCCTCCCGAGCAATCGACTCCTGTTCCGCACGAGCAGCCTCCATCTCTGACTCTAAGAAGGTCAACTCCCTCTAGAGTGCGAGAATCCGCTCCTTCGTGTCAGCGATTCCACGAGAAGCAGACTCTTCCCGAGACCGACAAGCCTGACTTCGACGACCCAGCCTGTCATACGAAGCGGAGAACTTGTCAAGGTCTCCCTGCACAACTGGCCCGGCAGTATCTCGAGCGAGCTTGATCCTATCTCGAGCAGCAATGAGGAAGCCCCGCTCCCGTTCAATCGCAGCAGGCAAGCCCGCCTGCCGTATCGCTAGCAATTGGGTCACAAGCTGATCAGCCTCTGCCAACTTAGGCTCTAGGAGTGCAGCCAACCCCACCCCGCCAGGAAGAGACTTCAAAGTTGCAACCTGACCCCGAGCGCACCGCAGAGACAGAGTAAAAGGGGTCCCCCGTTCTACAGCAGCATCTATGCCCCTCTTTAAATGGCGATAGAAGCTGTCGACCACATCCTGTGTCACCTCGTCCAGAGCCTCCGAGGAAGCCGGTGTCAACGGGAGTGTAGCCGGCAACGCTGAAGAAGACGCAACAGAATTTGTCGCTCCTGCCACAAGAGAAACAAACTCCGAACAGAAGGACGCATGAACAGCGGCCAACTCCTCTTCAGCGGCCCGCAGAACTTGAATGCTCGGCAGGGTCGAGAGGTCAATCTCCGAAGCCGTATAATCAGTAGAGGATGAGGTGGAGACCATCGCCAGCTTCATTCCCATCTGCCCGGGGCTGGTGGGAGGCCCCTCGACATGAGACGGCGAAGGAGAGGAAACGCTCCTTTCTCCCAGATCGCGACAGGCCGAGCCTTCTCCAAGAACATCTGCGGTGGAAAGTAAAGGGTCAGGACCTGTAGGGCCAAGGAAGCCATGAATCGATTTGACCCGGAGGATATGTTGATAGAGCAAATAAGCCCCCTCACTAGTCAATATTTGGCTTATCTTACCAGTGGAGGAGTGTGGAGGCTGAGGTTCCCCTACAGCCACCACAGCCTCTTCACCAGCAGTCTCCGAGTCAGGTATAATAGACTCCTCCGCCCCTGCACCCTTGGGAGGGGATGCAACGAGATCGGCGTCGCCTTGCTGAAGTTCAGCGATCTCGAAGACGGGCCCGAGGAAACCTTCGTCACCCCGGGCGGAGGCCTCAGCAACCTGGGAGCTCCCAGTCGCCGCTGAGAGAGCCCCCATAGAAAGGACCGCGGCACACATGTCGCTAATCAAAGCAGCAAGGGCCGGATCAACTCCAGGGACAGCAGACGGTTCAGGAGAGCCTGGTTCGTCAGACGCCTACAAAGAAAAAAATGGTCAGGTCATATCTCCGAGAGAAAAAGAAAGCCACAACAAGGAGATAGCTCCAAAATAGGCTTACCTCCGGGACATCGTCATCATCCTCACCCCTCTCCGTAATAAGTAGCCTACGAGGTCCGACCACCGCTCTCTTTACAGAAAAGTCTACTCCTCCACCAGTAGACTCACGCCTGCCTCGCTTACGCGAGGGACCAGGCACGACAGGCGGTAGTTCTACCCGCACCACCTCCTATACAGGTGGCAACTGATCTACCGCCTCATCTAATACGACCGACGGTTGATCCGTCATCATCTCATCTGCCATGATGGGCGGTTGACCCGCCTCTGCTTCACCACCAGAAGAGAGAGTCCTCGTCGTCCAGCTCGTTGTCTTCCTCAATTGTGTCAAAGGATTCGGAATCGGGCGTAGGAACTCTATTCGTCCCTTTCTTCTTTGCCCTCGACACCGTAGCCTTCTCCGCCAGACGAGTGTCCACGATGAAGCTAGTCCTCGGGTCAAAATCGAGAGGAGGCTGATTTGTCGTAACATGATATAAGGCCGTCATATGCAAGATTTCCCCTATCACATTTGCTGCAGAAACCGAGAAGCTAGTTCGAGTATGACAAGTGTCATAGTAGCTCCACGCTCTAATACCACGAGAATGCTACCCTCAAATCCCAGGCAGGAACTGGGACGCCCAAGGAATAGTTGACTGTACCCAAATTGACGGGCAAACCTACTAGGCAAATAGGGCTCCAGGTACACGGTATTGCGATTGCGATAAACTAAATGCGCCGGGCGAATGTTGCGCAACCAGAAACGCATCTTCTCAGGTAAGAAATGAGGAGATCCAACGCCATCAACATGGACATTCCTCACTTCCTGGTCGGTAAAACGGGGAACGGACACGAAGAAATCATATCCGTCCGCCCTCGCCAGCATCCTCCGACACACCGGCATGGTACTATATTCCCAAGGCTGATGACGGTGTCTGAAAAGAAAAGCGTCATCGTCCGTAACGCCGTCTCCCATTCCAGGCCTCATCAAAGACCGATAATGCAATAGCAGCCATCCCAACAAATAATGATAAGGCAGCTCTATACGTTCAAAGTCCATCGCTACGTCACGAACGATGACCTTGGACGAGAAGGTACGAAGACCATGCTGAATGCTGTACACCATAGCGGGAAGAAGAGCCAGCCTGACCCCAAAGGCTAACTTCACAGCGAAAAGAATAAAGTGACGGCCGATCCTCTCAATAGTACCTGCCCCTCCTGAGACCACACAATTGTGCAGCCATACCATTAAAAACCCTGCCAAGAGTGCCTTCTCTGACAGCCGCCGAGTACTATAATAAAAATAGCTGAAGGAGTCAATCTGGCTCCCAAATTTGTCACCCTTAGACTTCGACCTCCTAGCAGTCGACACCAAGTCTTCTACTTCCCTAGGAGTTTAACGATCTCGGGAAGTAACTCGGCCAGCAGTACTGAATTTGAAGAGATATGAGACCCAAGAGTTGGTATGGGGAGCGTCCCCTTCCGAGCTATCATTTTTCTAGATAGTCGTTCGGTGACAGGTGCTATGATGACACAACAGTTCTTGATACACAGTGACAAAGCCTGGGAATCGTCGATCCAAATCCTGGAACTCCTCATTTGTCGGAGTGTACGCTTCGAAGGGTTCGTCTCCCCAGGGGAGCTTGGAGACAGCATACATCTCATGAAGAGCGAGCCCCAACTCCCCTACAGGTGTAAAGAAAGTTCCTGTCCGATGATTATACATCTCCAGAAGGGCCATAAATAACGACTTATTAACGGGCAATCCGTGGCTGGTACCCCGGATAGCATCATAAAGGTTGACTTCTCGCAAAAATTCCCCTTAGTTCCACAGAATCCACGAGGTCAGGTTAGCCCACGGGGGAATGTGGTGTAACCAGCTCGGCAGCACCAATCTGCCAACAGGATAGGACCCTTTGTGAGCAAGCTGGCTCAGGAAGGTATCAGCCTGAGAGAATAAGAAGTTAGGACCGGGTGTGTTGATAAAGGTACCCGGAGCTAACCCTATCACAGATCGACTGGCCGGATCCTTGACCGCACGTACTGAACCAGTAGTTTTGTTGTAACGGATGTTACCAACAAACATCCCGATCTGGTGGGAGTGAGGGATTCTGTCATCTGTCTATCCAATAAGATCATGTTGAACCACGCAAAAAGGAAATGACGCTTCATAATGGAGATGTGAATCGGCATCCCGTCCAGATTAAAATCCTAACTCTCGAAAACATCCAGCACTCGGAAGTTTTCTATGATCAACGCATCCCCAAAGAGGAAAACCGGCCTCAGATGCTTCCCATTAGGCTTTCCGGAGCTCATCATGTCACTAAGGAATTGGAAAGATTAAACCCTGATAGCATTTAGTCGCTCCAAAGGTTCATTAACAAGGAGCTGCTCGGACACTTGACGAACTAAATCGTCCCGTCGCACATCCATGGAAAACTGATTCGAGCCAACCAGAAGTGCCCCCGCAGGATTTACTGGCAGATTCACTGAAGAAAGACAAAAGAAACAAGGTCAAAAAAGATAACCGAAACACAAACTACTTGATGCTTATGTGGCTTAGCTCAGCATAGCCTCATGCGTCTCAGTTTGAAAGAGCTCATACGGTTCAGTTCGAATGAGCTTATACGGCTCGGTTCGAAATGAGCATATGCGGTTCAGTTTGGATGAGCTTATACGGTCCAATTCGAATAAGCTTATGTGGTTCGGCTCGAAATAGGCTTATGCGATTCAGTGCGGATGAGCTTATGCGATCTAGTTCGAATGATCTTATGCGGTTTAGTTCGAAATAGGCTTATGCGGCTCAGTTTGAAAAAGCTCATGCGGTCCAGTACAGATGAGCTTATGCGGCCCTAATGATGAAGTAGTTATGCGACTGCAAACAACAACTTTCATGCGGCTCAGGCCTGGGTCATATCCTATACGGCTCGAACACGAGTCGGACACGCAGCACACTTGGAAATACAGGCTCGCACATAAGATATACGGCGTAGCCATGACAGTTCATGTCGATGGTCCTACCAGCAATAGGCGGGTGAACGTCGGGGTGAAAAATAGGCACGTCAGTCGGCGGAGGAGCCGCCACGTTCGCCGCCGCAGTCGATGAAGACGCGGCCTTCTTGCCCTTCGCTGCCGCAGACGACGACGTGGCCTTCTTGTCCGTAGCAGCGGTAGTCTTCTTGGGAGCCATTGCCGATCGTTGATGGAAGAAGACGAAAAGGAAGTCGGCAACAAGGAGTTCGAGCAACGAGAGAAGGTAAAGAAACCCTCAAAGAATAAATTACTCCTATTTATAGGCGAAGGAGGCTCATAAATCAACAAACGCCTCGATCCACACGCCGCCTAAAAGAATAAGGGCAAAATGCTTCGGTCAAAGCAAAACTGACCCTTGAGATCCTCCCCCAAAAGGTGGCGTTAATTCAAAAAAACGAATCAAGGGCATTTAATGCAGAAGATTTGCACACGTGGTTGGGACACGTGGCAAAAAGTCTATGCGGCCTAACAGTTCATGCGGCCAGATAAATCCATGCGGCTGAACCATCTATGCGGTTAGCAAAGGCCATGCTTCTTATTCAAAGTATTTCAATTTTACAAATTGAAAACTTTGAATGGGGTCCTGTAGAAGCATGGAAAATATCAGAATGATGCTCCATGCGGGTCGGAACAGGAGAACTCCATACGGCTCATACAGGGGCAGTCCCATGTGGTTCGGAGAGACTCTCAGTCTCATGCGGCTCGGAGTAGGAGAATCCATACGGCTTACATAGGGACAGTCCCATGCGGTTCAAAGAGTCTCCCAATCTCATGCGGCTCGAAAGTATATGCGTCTCATAAACGACCAACAGAGAGATGCGGCTCGATCAATACCACGTGTCCCCGTTGGATCCCTTCACACAGCTGGCCATCAAGTAATGGCCTTATTTAATGCTCTGATTTGACAGCTGACGGCTTTGGCATAAAGTGCCATGATGGTCTTGTCGTAATGACAGGCTCTTCGGGAACAGGAGAAAATCTCTGACACGATCCAAGATTGCCACGTGGCTATTCCCATGAGGCTCAATTGAAGAACAGCTTCATGCGGTTGGCAGGAATCATCTTTCTGCGGCTCACCAAGAAGCTATCCCATGCGGCTCGGAAGTACTATACCTATGCGGCTCACCAAGAAGCCATCCCATGCGGCTCGTAAGTACTATACCTATGCGGCTCACTGAGACGCTGTCTCATGCGGTTCATAGATATCATGCAGCTCTGGCAGGGTCCACCATTAAGACACGTGGCAGAGATTTAATTGTCTCCATGACTTGACAGCTGGTAGCAGGGTAATTATGGGACGCGTGGTTTTAAATCAATCAGAGATTTACCAGATCCCAATAACCATATTTAACGTTATTCTCATAATTAATGAGATCAGGGCATATCACCCGTGATCAAGCCAATGGGACACGTGGTGAGAGATCCAAGCTTGACACAACCAATCATGAAGATTTAAAGCAATCAGCATTAATCATTCACAGGATTCAATACTATCCCCATTTATGGCCCAGATCCTTCACGCTTAAGACTAATGGTCCAGATTGATTAAACATCAGACCGCCGCCACTTTGAGAATGGGTAATCATCCAAACCCTAATGATGCCCCCACTCCTATAAATAAGCAAGGTGCCATTCCCTTGCGATATATACAGAGAGACTCTCCCAATAATCAGAGAGAAAATACACAGAGAGAGAGAGAAGCCAGAAGAGTAATAGAGGGAGAGCCAGAAGAGCATTTCTTCATCAACGCCAACCATCTCTTCACAGGAGCCAAGACTGCATACCGATCGTCCAAGGAGTAAGGCAGGGCTGCCGTCGCCTTTCCGAGCCTCTATCGTCACCCCCCAGAATCTAAAATAAACAATTGTACTTAGACTGCTGTACCTAGCTTTTCGTCCCTAGGCTTTCTTTGTACAAGTGAGTTTGTAACGTGAAGTAAAAGTCCGGTCCTCCGATAATTGTTCTGTTCTTTTATATTTCATGGCAAACAACGGCTAACTCTTCTTCCGCCACCCGAAGAGCCGGATGCTCGGCAGGGAGGAAAGGTTGACCCCCGAAACTATATTCGCAAAGGAGGACACAGGGAGCATCGTCCCTTGTCCCAGCTGCACTGCTACCTTGGACCCCGAGCTCGACCCAGACGGAGGTCCCACGATACAGGAAGGTTTCGTCAGACCCTCTCCGGTAGGGTTCGATCCAGCAATATTCATCACTGGCGATGAAGGGTTGGGACCTGAACATCCAAAGTAACCATTAGTCGATATAATCTGAAAGATAAGATGACGGAATACATAGGCTTATTCACGAGCTATGGTTTGATTTGTATTCTCGGGGGAAGAGCGTGGATGCGACGGCTCGTTCACAGCCGGCGTAGTTTCCCCACCCACAAAGTTATCATGTTGGGGTTCAGATGTCTCAGGGACAGGCGCGGTAAAGCCCCCGTCGCTCTGGATTGAGGTTCCAGCAAGGTAGGAATCCTCGACCGCAACCGGAAGTACCCCATCAGTAATGATAGCGGTGCACACATCACTGACTAAATAAGACAGGACCGGGTCAGCCTCGGTAATCGGGTCCCGAGGAGCGAGCTCATCCGACGCCTATAAAGAACAAAAGGAACAAATGATTAGGCCATAACATAGAAGAAGAAGAAAGGAAACAGCTAAAGCCCAAATCACCTCAGAAACAACGTCCACATCATCAACAAACAGCCTGCGACGTCTTACCGCGGCGTGCTTCGTGGAATAGGTTCGGTCATCAGCGGTAGTCACACGCCTGCTTCGTTTATGCGAAGGTCCAGGTACTGCAGATGGTTGATCCTCCACCCCCTCGTCAGACTAAGTAGACGGTTGACCCGCAGCCCTTTCATCCGGCATGATAGGGGGTTGATTCCCAACTTCCTCATCCGAAGAATGCGATGAGTCATCGGCGTCTGGTTCGTCATCCTCCTTATCCGCCCTAGTGGACTCTGAGTCCGGCACAGGAACCCTGTTCGCCCCCCTCTTCTTCTTCTTGGACCCCTCTGGCTTCTCAGCCAAACTGGTGCCAGCGATGAAGCTAGTATTTATATCAAAATCAACAGGAGGCTTGCTCGCTGCAACATGATAAAGGGCCGCTATGTACAAAATATCCCCCGCCATCCTGGCATCGGGGACTGAAAAGCTGGCCCGGGTATGGACCGCATTATAATAATGCTAAGCCCGAACGCCATCGAGTACACTGCCCTCAAACCTCAAGCAAGCGCTAGGACGATCCAGGAACAATTGACTATATCCAAACTGACGGGAAAATCTACTGGGCAGATAAGGCTCTAGGTATATGTTATTCCGGTATCGGTACACCAGGTGCGCAGGGCGGATGTTGCGTAACCATAGAAGCTTCTTCTCAGATAAAAGTTGGGGAGGATCAACGCCGTCGACATGTACTCCCCTCACTTCCCTGGGGGTAAATTGAGGAAGAGAGACAAAAAACTCGGGCCCGTCAACCCTCGCCAATGCCCTCCGACAGGCCGGCATAGTATCGTGTTCCCAAGGCTGGTGACGGTATTGAAAAATGAAGGCGTCGGCAGTAGTAACATCTTCTTCGGTTCCTGGCCTCATCAACGACCGGTAGTGCATTAATAACCACCCCATGAGGTAGTGGTATGGTAGTTCTATCCGTTCAAAGTCCATCGTCGTATCACGAGCAATGACTTTAGATGAAAAGGTGCGGAGGCCGGGGTGTATGCTACACACCATAGCTGGAAGGAGCGCCAGTCTTACCTTAAAGACCAATTTTACAGCAGGAAGAATGAAATAGCGGCTGATCCTTTCCATAGAACCCACGGCGCCTGCGACTACACAATTGCGTAGCCACACCATCAAGAACCTAGCTAAGATCGATTTATCGGATATCTTCCGGGTACCATAGTGGAAGTAACAGAGGGAGTCAGTACGACTTCCAAATCGGTCACGGGTAGACCTCGACCTTTTGACCTTCAACATCATGTCCTTCACCTCCTCCGGGGTTTAAGGACTTCGAGACGAAACTCGGTCGGAGGGACGCAACATGAAAAGATACAAAATCCAGGCCGTAGTGTGAGGGGCGCTCCCTTCTGAGCTATTTTCTTTCTTGATAGCCATCTGGTGGCAGGCGCTATGATGGCACAACAGTTCTTGGTATACGGCGACGAAACTAGGAAATCATCGATCCAGGTCTTCGAATTCTTCGTTCGTCGGTATATATGCTTCAAAAGCTTCACCTCCCCACGGCAATCTAGAAACAGCATGCATCTCATGGAGAGCAAGCCCCAGCTCTCCTCCGGAGGCAAAGAAAGTCCCTGTACGCCGATTATACAGCTCCAAAAGAGCCATAAACAAAGGCTTGTTAATGGGCAACCCGTAGCAGGTACCCCTGACGGCGTAGTAGAGGTCAATTTCCCGAAGGTATTCTCCATACTTCCTCAAGATCCATGAGGTAAGATTAGCCCAGGTGTGAATGGGGTTGATCCAGTTCAGCAGCGACAACCTGCCTACGGGATAAGACCCCTTGCGAGCGAGCTGATTCAGAAAAGTATCAGCTAGAGCGAAAGTAAAATTAGGGCCAGTCATGTTTACAAAAGTGCCAGGGAGCAGCCCCATCACAGTCTGACTCACTGATTCCTTGCCCGCACATACTAAACACGTACGCCTGTTGTAGTGGATGTTGCTCACAAACATTCTCGATTGGGTGGGAGTCAGGGAGCCCACCATTGCCCTGCCCAACGGTACCATGTTAAACCATGAGAGAGGATAATGCCGCTCCATCTCGGGGATATGGATCTCTACCCCGTCTACAGAAAAATCCCAGTGCTCTGAAACATCGAGCAATCGGTAGTTCTTTATGGAAAAGGCGTCCCCAAAGAGAAATGCCGGTTTCAGATATTCTCCATCCAGCTTCTCTGAATTCATCATGGAACAAAGAAAGTAGAAAGGTTGGTTGTTAATGGCAGCCACTCTCTTCCTAGGTTCATTAGCGGGAAGCTGATTCACTATACGACGGATTAAGTCATCAAGCCGCACGCCCACGGCGAACTGAGCTGAACCCACAAGAAGTTCTCCTGCTGGGTTGGTCGGGAGGTTCACTGAAAAAAAAGAAGAAGAGAGAAACAGGATTAAAAGATGGTTACTAAGCTCAAATTCCTGCTAGCCTATGCGGTTCAGATCAAATGAAGCCCTATGCGGCTCATTTCTTACGAGCCTATGCGGGTCAGATCAAATGAAGCCCTATGCGGCTCAAATTCGATTGAGTTCTAGATGACACAGCCCCAAGAGAGTTTATGAGGCCCGGCCAACACAGCCTCATACGGCCTAAGGCAATCGGGAATTCCAAATAATATTGGTTCAATGGCTCATGCGGATCAATGGGACATATGCGGTTCTAAACCGAAAAGTTCAGGCAACATGCTATGCGGGTCAGTCTGTCAGAAGCTTATGCGGTTCCGTTCAAGGGAGACCCCATACGGTTTATATCTAGAAATTCAAATCCTTCTTATGCGGTCCAAATATGAGACATCGTCTATGCGGCTCGGATATGAGAGGGTAACGCAGTATATACGGCTCTATCATGCTCGAACTTGGGTGAAGGCTTGTGCATAAATATGCAATAGAGCCATAAATGCTTAGGATTCAGAAATAATCCAAATACAACCCTTACCATTAAGGGCAGGACGGACATCAGGGTGCACTGCGGACACAACAGCTGACAAAGAAGCCGTCTTCTTGCCCTTCGCGGCGGCAGAAGCAACTTTAGGGGATTTGGGGGCCACGGCCAATGATCGGAGAAGGGAAATGAGGAAAGAAAGGCAAGACAGCAATAGTGGGACGAAGGAGAAAGTAAAGAATTCCCCCGAGCATACTCATCCATATTTATAAACAAAAGTGAAGTATTTTGATCCCCGTGCATACACGCAGACCGACTCTTCGGTTATCAAAATGAGCTGCCGAAAATAGAGGCCAAGCTCCTCGGATCCCGCACCGAAAAGTGGCCTTTAAAGCTGACAGCAAATCAAATAGCATTTAATGCAAAGGATTGCCATACGTGGCAACGATGATATGGCCGAAAGTTCTATGCGGCTGAACTAGCTGTGCGGCTGAGTCAATTCATGCGACCGACCTATCTATGCTGCTTAAACACTCATGCGGCAAGAGTGGCATATATGGCCAGAAAAAAATACGACCATGCTTCTTATTCAAAGTATTTCAATTTTACAAATTAAAAACTTTGAAGGGGGTCTTGTAGAAGCATGGAAAATGATCCATGCGGCCAGGGAACCCCATGCAGCTCAAACAGCCCATGCGGCACAGAAAGACTATGCGGCTCAGGAACTATGCGGTCTGAAATGTTCCATGTGGCTCAGAAGACACATGGCATAACAGTCCTCCCCTCCAACCCATGCTGTATTAATTACTTTGACGGCTGACAACTCTAAAAAAGTGACAGCCCTGATACGAGGAAGGAATTATGACTCTGTCATAATGACAGACTTCTAAGGAAGAGAAAGAGATCTCTGACATAATCCCCCAAGATTTATAAAGTACCACGTGGCTTTGCCACGTGGACGTTCATATGCGGCTCGAGCGAAGACTTTCCATGCGGTTCAGAATAAAACCGTCCTATGCGGCTCAGGTCGAAACAGTCTCATGCGGCAAGCGGAGGCCTTCCCATGTGGCTCAAGAGGGCCATTTCCATGCGGCTCAAGCAGATGTATCTATATGCGGCTCGCAATGATCATCTCCATGCGGTTCGAAGGTTCGAGGGGTGACCATTACCCGAGCAGCCCTTACACGTGGCCCAAACCTTATGCGGCCCAAACCTTATACGGCTCAATATTCATGCGGTTCAGATCTCTCCCAGTGGCTCCTAAGACACGTGTCCTAAGCCGATCAATTTCCCAGATTTATTGTAATCATAGATTGGGTCAAATCTCAATAATCTGGGACACGTGGAAGGAGAATAAATCAAATTTATTCGCAGACATCAGAAGATCATTATGAGGAAGATTTATTCCAATCAGTATTAATTACTGATGAGATTTGGTGTAATCTATACTCAATGGTCCAGATTCATCACAATCAAAACTAATGGCCTAGATTGACCAATCCACAGGCCGCTGCCATCTCCCAGAAGCAATCATTTGCAACCCTAATGATCACACCCTATTCCTATAAGTAGCAGGGTGCCATTCCCTTGCAAAAGAGACAAAAAAAGAGATACGCACACACTGAAAGAGCGCACACAGGAGCACTTTTCGAGATCAGAGAGAGCACCAGAGTACTTGGAGAGTAGAGCAGAGGGAGAGCAAAGAGAGCATTTCTTCAGCGTTGAGCAAATCTTTTGGAGCCAAGGCTGCACACCGATCGTCCAAGGAGTAAGGCAGAGCTGCCGTCGCTTTCCCGAGCCTCTATTGTCATCTCCCAGAATCTAAAATAAACAATTGTACTTAGATTATTGTACCTAGGCTTTCGTCCCTAGACTTTCTTTGTACAAGCGAGTTTGTATTATGAGTCTAACTTCAGTCCTCCCATAAAACTATTCTGTACTTTTACAATCAATGGCAAACAGAAGGCTCTATCAAGAATTTTACAGATATGAACCCCAAGGCCTTTAGAGGAACAGAGAAGCCATTAGAGGTATCCCAGTGGCTTATTAGTACCGAAAAGCTACTGAAGGCATCCCAGTTGCCAGCTCGAGATTGGATGACAGCAGTGGACCTACTGTTAGATGACAATGCTCACCACTGGTGGAAGGCGGAAGAGAGACGAATAGGCACTGGGATCACCTGGAAGCAGTTCTATGATGCATTTTATGAGAGATTCTTCCCTATTCATGTTCGAGATGGTCTCTATGACCAGTTCCTTCATCTGAAGCAAGGAAATATGACAGTTGATGAGTATGACTCGGAGTTCAATCGCTTGAGTCAATTTGGTACGGGATTGATTCCGACGAAGTTAGAGAAGGCGAGGAGATTTCACCAGGGGCTTGCACCAGAGCTCAAGTCTTATACGACTACCCAGTCTCGAGTCTCCCATTCAGCTGTCTTGGAAGAAGCTCGTGCTCAGGAGATTCTTCGCAAGAAACAGCAGCAGACATCGAAGTGCCATACCCCAGCAGCTACACCAGCCCGAGCTACTCAGAGTGGACCTATCATGAGGACTACAGGACAATACCAGCAGAGGCACACACCTTATCAAAAGCCCACCTGCAACTTTTACGGAAAGCAGGGGCATATTAGAGATGACTGTCGATTTCGTTTGGGCTTATGTATGAGATGTAGATCAGGATAGCACTTGGCCAGAGATTATCCTGAGTAGCAGGCTCTAGTTCAGGCACATCAGGCCCAGAGGCCTACAGCCCTAGCACCTCGTCCACCTTTACCACCACAGACAGTATAGTACTATAAGGCCAGAGCTCAAGGCCCAGGGCAAAACCATGGAAAGGTATTCTCTCTAGCTGTTGAGAATGTAGAGACAGAAGCAGAGGTCATAGCAGGTATGATTTTAGTTGTATATTTTTTTGCTATTATCTTATTTGATACTGGAGCCACGCATTCATTTATAGCCACTAGTTTTGCCACAAGATACAGCATTCCCATCACATCCTTAGCTAAAAATGTTAAAATCCTCACTGGAGGAGGAGTTGTACCTGTTAGTGGTATTTGTAGACTTTATCCTGTAGTGATAAATGGTAAAGAAATGATGGCACGACTTCTTGTATTCCCTATGCCGACATTTGATGTGGTTCTTGGAATGGACTGGTTGAGCCAGCATTTCGCTCTCATCGACTGCCATAGGAGCAGTATTATCTTTAGACCACCGAATACAGCAGAGTTTGAGTTCACCAAAGAAGACAGAGAGAGTTGTTATACACCCACATCGGGGACTCGTATGATGATGCATGACACCCCTCAACACCCTATTATCACCGAGTTCGAGGATGTATTCCCCGAAGAATTGCCAGAACTACCACCTGACGGAGATATTGAGTTTTTTATTGAGCTTATTCCCGGAGCCGAGCCTATTTCATCTCGAGTATATCGTCTGGCACCCAAGGAGTTGGTAGATATGAAGACGCAGATTGATGACTTATTGGAGAAGGGCTTTATTCATGCCAGTGAGTCACCGTGGGGAGCACCCATTCTTTTTGTACCTAAAAAAGACGGGACAGTACGCATGTGCATCGACTACAGAACATTAAATACAGTGACGGTGAAGAACAAGTATCCCTTGCCACGTATAGACGATCTATTCGATCAACTGAGTGGAGCAAAAGTATTCTCCAAGATTGACTTACGATCAGGCTATCACCAAGTGAAGGTTCGGAAGGAAGACATTGCAAAGACGACTTTTCGATCAAGGTATGGATACTACGAGTTCTTGGTGATGCCTTTCGGTTTGACCAATGGTTCCACAGTTTTCATGAATTTAATGAACAAGATCTTTCACCAGTACCTGGACAAATTTGTAGTAGTCTTTATAGACGATATCTAGATTTACTCCAAGAGCCAAGAGGAGCATGAGCAGCATCTGCGGATAGTTTTAGGAACATTGAGGAATGAGCGACTCTTTGCGAAGCTTAGCAAGTGTGATTTCTTTCTCAAGGAGGTATCATTCCTTGGTCATATTGTTACGGGCGATGGTATATCAGTAGACCCAGAGAAGATCACAGCAGTCAAATCATGGCCCGCTCCCACATCAGCTTCTGAGGTGAGAAGTTTCCTCGGACTTGCGGGTTACTACCGATGGTTCGTAGAAGATTTCTGTCGAATAGCGGGGCCTATGACTCGATTGACTTGCAAGGATCAGGAGTTTGTATGGACAGACGAGTGTCAAGCCGCTTTTAACGAGTTAAAGAAGCGATTGACCACAGCACCGATCTTGACACTACCATCGGGCCCAGGAGGATTTGTGATCTACAGCGACGCATCAGAGAAGGGATTAGGATATGTATTGATGCGGCACGGTCGTGTAGTAGCTTATGCATTGCTACAGTTGAGAGTACATGAGAAGAATTATCCGATCCACGATCTAGAGCTCGTAGCGGTTATCTTTGCTTTGAAGCTATGGAGACACTACTTGTACGGCAAGAAGGTTGATATCTACACTGATCATAAGAGCCTCAAGTACATGTTCACACAAAATGAGTTGAATATGCGACAGCGACGTTGGTTGGAGTTCATGAAGGATTATGAGATCGAGCTTCATTATCATCCGGGCAAGGCTAATGTCGTGGCAGACGCATTGAGCCGCAAGCCCATGGCACACTTTTTGACCACACAAAAGGAGTTGATTAGAGACTTGGAGCATCTTGGAATTGAGGTAGTATTACCGGGAGCAGATGGCGTATTAGCCAACCTCGAAGTGCAATCATCATTGGTAGAGCGCATCAAGGCAGCATTGCCCAATGACGCTAGACTTCGACGGCTCAAGGAGAGGACTGAAGCCGGAGAGCAGACAGGATTGAGGATCCACACCGATGGGACATTGCGATGTGGTGATCGTATTTATGTTTCCAATGGAGAGCTACGGCAGGAGCTGATGGCAGAGGCTCACAGTTCGACTTACTTTATTTATCCCGGAGGAACCAAGATGTATCGCGACTTACGACAGTATTATTGGTAGCAAGGAATGAAGCGGGAGAAAGCTCGTTTCGTTGCCAAGTGCTTGGTATGTCAACAAGTGAAGGCGAAGCACCAGAGGACGGCCGGATTATTACAGCCGCTACCCATTCCCGAGTGGAAGTGGGAGCACATTACTATGGATTTCGTCACGGGTTTTCCTCGGAGTCCTAGAGGACGTGACGCAGTACGGGTGATTGTTGATAGACTTACCAAGTCAGCCTATTTCTTACCTTTTAGAGTGGGCCAGTCGACAGAGGTATTGGCAGAGATGTATATGGAGCAGATTGTGAGATTACACGGTGTGCGTGTTAGTATTGTGTCGGACCGTGACTCGAGATTTACCTCGCATTTTTGGAGGAGCATGTAAGAGAGTTTGGGCACTCGATTGAAGTTTAGCACATCATACCATCTGCAGACAGACGGCCAGTCAGAGCGTACCATACAGACGCTAGAGGATATGTTGAGAGCATGCATGCTTGATTTTGACGGTTCATGGGAGGACCATCTCCATCTTGTTGAGTTTTCCTACAATAATAGCTATCAAGCGAGCATTCAGATGGCTCCGTTTGAGGTATTGTTTGGTAGGAAGTGTCGGTCTCCTGTTTGTTGGAGCGACATAGGAGAGCGACAGCTATTGGGTCCCGAGTTGGTCTTGAGCACAGTGGAGACTGTAAAAAAATTCAGGGCCACCTACGAGCAGCGCAGGATCGTCAGAAGCAGTGCGCAGATAATCGTCGTCGACCCTTGGAGTTCAAAGAGGTTAACCATGTGTTCTTGAAGATACCCCCCACTAGAGGCACGATTCGATTCGGAGGACGTGGCAAGTTGAGTCCAAGGTACATCGGCCCCTTCGATGTCTTAGAACGTGTTGGAGAGGTTGCCTACTGATTGGCATTGCCACCGTCACTAGAGGGAGTGCATGACGTATTCCATGTATCTCAGTTGAGGAGGTACGTGGCGGACAGCAATCATGTGCTTGATCACTCCGAGATCACAGTTGGACCGAGTTTGTCGTACGAAAAGCAACCAGTAGGTATCCTCGATCGCCGAGTAAAGGTATTGCAGAATCAATCTATTATATTGGTTCGCGTGGCATGGAAGCATCACTCGCCAGGGGAGTCTACTTGGGAGCGCGAGGACGACATTCGAACCCGCTACCCGTATTTGTTCGAAGACGAAGGTATGTCTTGCATTTAAGTTTTTAAATTACTATCAATTTTTCTTGCATTGCATTCAGACCCCGACCTTAATTTAATTTCGAGGACAAAATTTTCTTTAAGTTAGGTAGGATGTAAACTCCCAAGATTTTCTAATTATTTTTGTGATTTAAAATTTTATTTTTATATATTATTTGGCATTAAAGAGTTAGTTGGTATATATGGGTGTATTTATAGTTATATAAATATATATATATTATGTGTGTGATTGTGTGCTTGATATTTGAAAGTGCTACTAAATATAGACTTCAATTATTATAAAAGATTTTTGTTACTTATTTACAAATTATAGGATTTTTGTGTGATTTGTTTTCATATATATAAGTATGTGTATATATATATATATATTTTATATATATATATATATATATATATATATATATATATATATATATATATAGTTATATATTATTATTAAATAAATAAATAAATATATATATATATATATATATATATATATATATATTCGGGTGGTCGGCCCAAGGGGGGACCGACCACTGCAGCAGAAGAGAAAAGGAAAAGGGAAAAGAAAAGGAAAAGGAAAAAAAGAATTAATAGAAAACCCACCCACGTGGGCGGACCCCACTCTTGCATGCTTGCTACAGGAAGCTCACGTAGTAAGCGAAAGAAAAAAAAAACCGTGGGGTTTATGTATACTAAACCTATTAGTATTAGGTTTTGGCTACGGGTTGTTATAAATATAATTTTTTTCTAGACCTCAAAACCCTAATCTTCCAAAACGAAAGTTGAGGCTGATCATACCCCCTTCGCCTACGAGTTTGTTTTACCAGCGATGGAGTTTTGTGCACGATGAACGGAGCATTGGAAGTCAGCCCCGCGTCACCCACGGAGCAGTTTTTCCACTCAAGGTACCCTACTTCCCTACGACGTAACTTTTTACTCGTAGCACCAATTTTCGATCCGTAAGATTTTCTAAATAGTAGACTTGACCCTCTTCGAGATCCTCTTAATGGATTTTGAAACAACTCATTAACTTGCTCAAAAAATCGAGACGAAGTTGAACAAAAATTTATTTTCTGTAACGCTAAAAACTGTTTTAAAACGACAACTTGTCGGCCAATTTTCTTGCTATACAGTAAAGAAATGTTAGAACTAATTAAAAACAGTTAAAGACAACATAACCGAGATTGCAACGCATCTTCTGGATCGTCGTTTCGATTTGTGTGTAAAAAGTATATTGCTGTTGAAGTTGAGGAAAAATCTGTGTTTAATTAGATTAATTTTCTAAAATTTGTCCGATATGGCGTGTGCCCCGACAAACCAGGCGACGTGGTCGAGCGCTATATGTATCGAAAGGCGCATATGGATGTTGAGGATGTGTGGGAACTGACGGAACTCAGTTTCGTCGCGTGTGCGCGACGAAACCAACACGTATCCGTCGAGATACCCCCGTATCGTCGTTTTGCAAACTTGCCCATAACTTCGTGTACAGTCGTCGATGAAAGACAAAACTTACGCCAATAGGTTCGAATCGAAATTCTGGTCCTGTATGCCAAGTTTGGTTCGATTCTGAGAAGGTCGAATCGGAACCCATTTTTGGCGGGCCCGCGACCCACTCAAACGGGCGATTTTGTACACGGCTCATCGGAATCTAAAACTGGACATACCATTGAGTTCCTCTCCTCAAACTAAAATCGTAGACATGTAGTTTGACGACTTTAGAGACCATATACCTTGGCACGCGTTTCGGTGCAAAGCGGGTCCAACGGCGGACATCGTTTTGACCCAAAATTACGATTTTGTCCTTGTTCCAGAATTAGACATTTGGATAGGCATTTCCTAGGTATATTTTTTACACCGAGTGCATTTTTGATGTTTGTTTCAGCATCCGGAGTTGTTTGGAGATTGTGACATTTCTTGGCTGACATTGTGATTACTTGGACTTGCCACTTTGTACCATCAGGCAAGATACCTTGCCACCTTACTCTGTGATTATTATATTTCTTATTTTTAGTTGTTATTTTCAGCATTTCTTATTTTTTTATATTTAAACTGTGCGTCCAAGTCACACTTGGGTGCAAGCGACTCTATCGGTCGTTTATCTTGCCTTATTTATTTCTCTTACATTGACTTAGTCTAGTGACCACCCATTGATGTTAAGGTATTGGTATATCTCATACGGCCTTGACACTTGCTGTATCACGCGATGTGAGTCACATGTAGGATACGTATCCGCGTAGTCGGCTGGCCACTGATACGTTTGGAGCGTACGACGGATAGGAGTAACTGCCAATAGAATTGCATGCTAGAAGACTTGGCAGTTATTAGAGGTACATGTCAGTCATGGAGATGATGATACTAGGCATTGGGTGGGGAGAACATTACCTGACGTATGGGCTTCGATTGCACTTCCCTTGTAACCCAGAAGCTCCGCTAGAGATACGGGTATGAGCCTCTCAGGTTGGCCACTGTCGTTTTTGAACGTCATGCGCTTGGTCACTGGTGTCCAAGTGGGGACTATATCGGATCCTATATTCAGCCAGGGATCTTGCATCGAAGGAATGTATCTCAACTACATATTCACAGTAGAATGGTCAGGAACCCGGTTGCATGTATACCTTTCTCTCTTATTATATTATAACAGTTTATATGGCATGGTATTTTCTTGTATCTTGCTATGTCCCCTGAGGATCTGGTTATCTCTCCAGGTTTAGACGATTTTTCACAGGAGTACGGAGCGACGTTGGAGCTATCCTACATTGATGACTAGGCAGTCCCTTTTGACTTCTAGACTATTTCTTATCTGAGACAGTTGTAGACATTATTTTACATCATTTTTTCTATTTACGGAGGTTGGACTCCGTTCTTGTGAGACTATTTTTCATAGCTGTTTGGAGTGAGTATGTTCACTCGGCTATCTTTTGATACTCTGCTTTATTCAATTGGACTTTATTATCTTCTGTGTTGAGCTGTGATGAGATTAGATATGTTATTCTGGCCTGTGATTATTTTTATTTACAGCTTATGTGCATATATGAGGATTCCATATATTAGAGTATTCTTCGTATATGTGCAGCAGGCATGTTCACGTACTTGGTCCTACGTATTTTGGGACTGGGGCGTTACATAGATACCATATAGATGGTGCCCTAGTATAATTGAGTAGAATATCAGTGTGGATATTACTTGAGTGTCATGGATTAGATAGAGGGAGCTAGACCACCCGTAGCGCAGCACTGTACCCCGCACCATCAGAGGGATATACCCCAGAGGGGCAGGGCTTTTGCACTGACAGTCGAGTAGACCGACGCTATGGGTGACGGGTTAGCAGGTCTGTCTTTCCTGTTCTTCTTTCCATCTTGTTGTGTGATTCCATTAGTATCGGTCAGGATGTTTTGTGCTATGATAGATAGTATGGTGACCCTGATCAAGACCGTGATATCACGACCAGTAGGACCACAATTTGCAAGTTTTAGATATAGTTTTCTTGACCTTGATTGTTGGGGGTTTGACCTAGAAGGGGTGCGATCATCTTAATTTCGAGGACAACATTTTTCTAAGGGCGGTAGGATTGTAACACCCAATTTTTCAAATGTAGGTAATTTTGAAATTTTGTAATTATAATTATTATTTAGTGATATTTATTTCACATTATGATTTTTGGTGATTTTTAATCATTTTTAAACTATTTAAAAATTGTTTTAAGTCATGACTTATGATTTTGATGTGCTGCTAGTGAAACCCTAGAGACTGTATGACCTAGAGCCTAACCATGTCTTTAGGATGATTTAATTATCATTTTAGCTTGAGGGTATTTTGTCATGTAGTGAAATTTGAAATTATTTTAATTAATTGAATTGGTGATTCCTAATTTGGACTTTGACACATTGAGACTTGTAGACTAGCCTAGAAGCTAACCCTAGCCATGGTGACCCTAGTCTAACTTAGGTTATCCTACTTTTAGTTATTAGAAACTAGTTTTGGAATAGGAGGAATAGTTTAAGTGAAATCATATCATGACTTATGGTTTAATGTAATGACTTGTGATTTTATGACTTAATTACTTGTGACTTAAGCCCATAGCCCAATAACTAAACCCTAACCCTAGAAATCAGCCCATGGCCAGCCACTTAGGGCGTCCCCGTTCCCTATAAGTATTCTCCCAATTAGTTCTTGCCTCTTTTGTATTGAAGGAGCACTTAGAGAAGGAAAGGTTTGTTCATTCTTCCCCATTCCATAAAATCTTTATTTTAAATCATTTTCCACTCTAGTTTCTTGCATAGAGCGTAATACTCTCCTATTTTTTGATTGTGGAGTTTAATTCCAGCTTTGGGACAATTTGGGAGCATTTGGCTAGCAAGAAGGAACCCCCCATTTGAAGCTTTTCTTGCTTTTTGCACCTATAGGTAAAACTCCACAAATTGATCCAATATTTTATTTTCTTTGCATTTAGGGCTAGATATAGGAGTCCCCTAGCTGTCCCTGAAGTTTGGGTTAATTTTGTGTCCGTATCGGACACGTATCTTTGTGTTATTTAAGGTGTTTGATGAAATGCTTGAAAGGACTGAAAATTTGTAATTTTGAAAACTATTTTAATAAAATTGTAGTGCTATATATATACTTTGATTTCGTGTCTTGTTGATTTGGTTTCTCATACGAATTGTGTCAGTTTGGACACGGGAACACGGCCGCAGCAGCCTTAGGGCAGTGTCCTGCATCTCGGGCTGGATATCTCCCTATATCGGACACGAGGGCATGCCAAATTTTGGAAGGATGTCAGGGCATTGACTGACATGGCTCTCCTAAAATTTGAGCCCAAATGGTTGCGTGTGCGAGGAGTTCTCCTCCTCGCACTGGTCGTACTGGCCGCACGCGCGCGCTGTACACGTGAGCAAATCCTTCACTGACACGTGCGTTTAACTCTGACATGACACCACATTGCCATATTTCAGGCACTTGGACACGTACCACTACCCTAGGCGTACACGTATGTACGGCCATGTGTTACCACGTGGCCTGTGTCGTGTATTGGACACACGTGCACGTGTGCACGATGCAGCCTGTGCACAGCGTGTCTGTGCGTGTTTTGAGGCTTGGACATACCGTGTCCGGCTCTAGGGTGACACGAAAACACACCTGGGACACGAGTACAGGTGGGGGGATTAATTACTAACCCTTAAATTAGATTATTATCATGATTTTAATTTTCGAATTTCATTTCCCCAAATTTTCTGATACATGTTCTGCTGATTTCGAATTCTGAGTTTAAATTATATTCCTAACTGCTTTCCCTGTTTATTTATCATGATAATTCACTTACACATGTGTAATTGGTTACTACAATGTTGATTATTGGCTGGTGTTAGGCAATTGGATTTCGAAGTAGGTTGAATGACTGAACTGCTATGTGTTGACTGATACACAGATTTCCTGTTTTCCATTTCATGTTTTAAAATGTGTTTCAACCCATTTTTTCATGATTTAAATTGACATGTTAGATTCATCTACATATGTTTTAGTTACTGAAATGATTGGTGATTGATTGTGTTAGGTTTTAGGTCTTCGACTTGGATTGCGAATGTTGAACTGCTATGGGTAACACTGTTAACTGATACCCATTTCAGGATTCAAAATTCTAACTTTAATTCCCTGTTTTAAACTAAATTTTGATGATAATTGCCATGTTAAATTCATCACACATGTTTAGTTTTGTTTAAACGTTGGGTTGTGTTTGATGTTAGGAGTTTGGGTTTCAACATGGGAATGGGGATTTCAAATTTAGGTTGGATTGATTATGAACTGTCATTTCACACTATTTCTGAGAGCTAATTTACTGTTAGTTAACACACACTGTTTTTCCCTATTGGCACACACACTGGATTCTGTTACATACACTAACCATTAAATTCCTAAGTTAATACCCTAACTAGTTCACTGTCAATTCACTATCACAGACACACATACACACACTGTCTAAAACTGAGAACATTATGTTCTCCTACACACACACATTCACTGATTTCAAATTACTGAGCACTGTTCTAATATTACATATTCATACACATCACTACCTTCCTATTTACGAACTGCCATTCACATGGACACCCTCACATCTACCACCTACACGCACACTAATCTATACACTAGCCTATGGCCTATGTCACACACCCACATGATTACATGTACTCTAATGTTGGCACTACACTAATCGCCCCTACATGCCACACTTGACACATACGCTCTCTATTCCCTCACACTCTAAAATTCTGAAAACACACATTGACACTCTACTATTTTCCTATCATATTTGGTTGTCACCTTAAGTTACACATGATATTGTTGGCCCATTGGTCATGGTCAAACTGATTTTAATAATTGATCAAACTCTGTCTGGATATATGAAGTTAGTCAGGATATATCGGACTCTTGGACATGATCAAGAACAGCTATCTACACAGTTCAAGACCGAAACAATGTTTGCATGTTCAAGTCTGTATTTCTTTGAGCAATGTATTTTTCATTTTATTGAGTCTAGGAATACGTTGTACACCGAGTCGTACTGGCAAATAGGCTATTCCAAAATGTTTTCAAATTATCTTTTAAAATGTCCTTTGTTTTGAAAAACATTCTTATTAACAAAAGTTTCAAAAAGGTTTTTCAAAAAGGTTTTCAAAAATCCCCAAAATCTATTTTTAAATACCTAACCTAACCCTGACAGAACTCGGCCAGAGTTCGGCCAGAGTTCGGTTAGTAGCCGTTTTGATTTTTGAATTCTCTAGAACATGGTCCTCCTGCAGTTGCGGATTTGATCGAGATTTTCTCATCGAGTTCTGCCCGAATTCTGCCCGAATTCTGCCAGAATTCTGTCTTTGGAAAAACTATAAATAGAGAAGGATTTCGACCATTTCAACTCACTCATTCACTTTCAATCTTCTCTCTATCTAAAGCTTTCAGTCTTCCAAAGAGTTTTCTTGAGCTTTAAATTTCAGATCCCAAGCCAATTACAATCCTCTAGTCGATTTGCCAGTGCGGTGCGGTCTAGAAGTTTCTGAGAGATTGTAATCAGAAGGCTTGATTGAAGAATACCTCTTCACAATTGAAGTTGGACGAGTTCTTCGTATCAAAGCTCGCGTTGTAGAAGTTGCAAGGACTTCGTAAGAAAACTTGCGGTTTTGCCAATAGTGGATTCAACTGGTAGCAAGAGTTTTACCGACTGGATTAGTCCTCAACAGAGGAAAACTAGTATACATCGTTGTCTTTGCGTTTGATTTCTTATCTCTGCCTTTACATTACTTAGTTGTGATTATTATTTTGTGATCTTGCTGCTAACATTTTTTAATTAGCACATTTCCGCTGCCAACTCTATTCACCTCCCTCTAGAGTATTGTGCTTTACGATTTCGTTCCTACAATTGGTATCAGAGCGGGTGTTACAGGTAAAGCAAGGTAACATTACAATTATTTATTCATTTAATTAATTGTTATATAGATCACAGCACAATACATGGCAACTGTAAAATTCACAAGTGAAGGCCAAGCCACAAACAGATCTCCACTGTTTGATGGTACGAACTATACCTATTGGAAAACACGTATGAGTTTCTTCTTGAAATCTCTTGACTTTGATTTATGGTCTATTGTTATTGATGGCTATCAAAAGCCACCTCGTATAAATGTTGATGGAGTTCTAGTTGAAAAACCCCATAACAGATATACAGAGGAGGAAAAAAAAAGGCCAGTCTTGACACACGTGCTATTAACGCTCTATTTTATGCTTTAGACAGAACTGAATTTAACAGGGTGTCTATCTGCACAACGGCTAATGAAGTGTGGAAGCTACATGAAGGCACGACTCAAGTCAAAGAATCAAAGGTCAGCAGACTTACTCAAGAGTATGAGGTGTTCAAGATGAAGCCCAACGAAACAGTTACTCAGATGTTCGAAAGATTCCTGAATATTGTAAATCCTTTGTCCTCCCTAGGCAAAGAATACAGTAACCATGAAAAGATTCGCAAACTTCTGCGAGCACTTACCAAGAACTGGATTCCAAAGGCTACTGCGATCATTGAAGGGAACGATCTGACAACTATGTCCCTCGAAGTACTCATGGGTAAGCTACTCACTCATGAACTGGAGCTACAAGATTTTGAAGAGCCTGCACCAAAGGAGAAGACGATCGCTTTCAAGGTTCAGCACATAAAAGATGCTGAAGGTGACTCAGACATCAGTGAATCTGATGGTGAAGATCAAGCACTCCTAGCAAGGAAATTCAAAAGATTCATGAGATATAAGAAGAAAGACAAAGAAAACAATAGTCGCAACAACTGGTATCAAGATAATGCTGTCTGCTATGGCTGCAAGAAGAAGGGACACATGAAGAAGGATTGTCCTACAAACTCATCATCAAACAAGAAGAGCAACAGGTATGAAAAAGGAAACCTGAAGAGATCAACATCTCAGAGATATGCCAACACCAGCATATGGCATGAAAGTGAAGCCAGCGACTCAGAAGATGAATAATCAGAAGACGCTGCAAACGTATGCTTTATGGCATCCGATCAGGTACCTACTGAACCTGTAGTTGATACATATGATGACTTCACCTTTGAGCAACTAGGAGATGCCTTCAGTGAACTGATAAGTGATTACAGGAAACTGCGTAGCAAATATCAGACCTCTAAGAAGGTACTCAAAGAGTACAAAGGAGAAATAAGAAGACATACCGACCTACTAGCTGAGGTTAGAAATAATGTTAGTGAGTCTGGTGAGCTTTCCTCTATTAAGCTCTTATTACACGAGACTACCAAGTCATCTGAAGAGAAAGACAAGGTTATTGACCAACTCAAAGAAGAACTTTCTAAAGAGAATAAAAGTCTTCAAGGTGCACAAATCAGAATGGAAACACTCACTTCTGATTATACTAAGTTGTATGATACTTCCAAAAGATTAGAAATTAGGTTAGGAAAACAGCCTGAGACTGCTGCTTCCTTCCCTAACACGTCACTTACCGAAAAATCGGAACATTCCCAAACCAAACACTGTTAGACCTAACCCTATCAAACCTTTACCCCAAAAAGTTAAGCCCAAACAGGATTATAGGCATGCTTTCTTCTATACTAGAAAACCTAAACCTACCAACAATGCACACCACTCAGCTTTCAACACTCGACATGCACAATGTCATTATTGTGGCCTCATTGGTCATATTTTATCTGCATATAGAATCAGAAAGCTTGTTCATTTAAATATTTATGCTTGGATACCAAAGGCTAACATTTCAGGACCCTACAAGAAATGGGTACCAAAAGTTTTATCTGCAAATTATTTTCTAGGTGGAACACCTTTCATATGCTAGAAGCAAATGGATCCTCGACAGCGGTTATTTATGGCATATGACCGGTGACGCTACACTATTTGCAACACTGTCGAAGAAAAAAAAGGAAGGCTATGTCTTCTTCGGTAATAACTTGAAAGGGTATATTATTGGTATCGGTGATGTTGGTAAGTCTTCCTATCTTGTGATTAAGGATGTCTGTCTGGTTACCGAGTTGAAACATAATCTACTCAGTGTAAGTCATCTAGCAGATCATGGTTATGGCATCAACTTTGGCAAAGACAAATGTACTATAGTTGATAGCTCAACTGGTAGTACTATCTTTGAAGGCATCAGGGAAGATAACATATATGTTTTCTATTTGTTGGAAGAAACTAACATTTCAGGTAGATGCTTAATGGCTTAAAGTGATGAGAGTCATCTGTGGCACATGAGACTCGGTCACGCAAATATGGACACAATCTCAAGATTATCCACAAAGAAGCTAGTACGCGATTTACCGGACATAACATTCAAAAAGGATTCGGTATGCAGCCAATGTGAAAAGAACAAAGCTACCAGATCCACATTCAAGTCAGTAAACACAGTATGTACTACTAGACCTCTACAATTGCTACATATGGACTTATTTGATCCTAGCAGAGTCGCTAGCCTCGGAGGTAAGCTTTATGCTTTTGTAATTATAGATGATTTCTCTAGATACACGTAGGTATACTTTTTGACACACAAGAATGATGTATTATCCGAATTTATCGCCTTTTGCAAGAAAGTACAGAATGAAAAAGGTTACATGATCACTCGTATTAGAAGCGATCATGGTGGCGAATTCGAGAATGCAGAGTTTGAGCAATTTTTTGACACACGGTTTTGTACACGAGTTCTCCTGCCCTAGGAATCCACAACAAAATGGAGTTGTGGAACGTAAAAACATAACTCTATCCGAAATGGCCAGAGTAATGTTAAACTAGTTTAGTCTACCCAAATATTTCTGGGCGGAAGCTGTCAATACAGCTTGTTTTGTTCTCAATAGAGTTGTAATTCGACCCAAATCGAAGAAGACTCCATTTGAGTTATGGTTTGATAGAATTCCATCAGTTTCATATTTTAGAATATTTGGTTGTAAATGTTTTATTCTTAATACGAAAGACAATTTGGAAAAGTTTGACGAAAAGGTCGATGAAGGTATATTTTTAGGTTATGCGGCCAAGAGCAAAGGATACAGAGTCTTCAACAAACGAACCATGATCATCGAAGAGTCAATCAACGTCACTTTTGATGAACTGAATCAAATGACTATCGATGACAATAACGAAGATCCAACTGTACCAAGCTCAACAACAGCTGATTCTCAACCAAGCTCGGCACTAGCTGATCCTCCTAGAGAAGATCCAGGAACCAGCTACCTTCAGAGTCTGCCTAAAAGATTAAAATTTACGGCTGATCATCCAAAGGATTTGGTAATTGGTAACATTACCAAAGGTGTAAGTACTCGTACATCCAGTAGAGATATTGTTTCTAGTGTTGCATTTATTTCACAGCTAGAACCCAAAACTATTGATGAAGCATGTAGTGATAGTTTTTGGATATATGCTATGCAAGAGGAATTAAACCAATTTGAACGAAATCAAGTTTGGGAACTTGTTCCCAAGCCTATTGATCATTCGGTCATTGGCACCCGTTGGGTATTCCGAAATAAACTTAATGAGAATGGTTTAGTGACTCGTAATAAGGCTCGACTCGTAGCTCAAGGATACAATCAGGAAGAATGTATCGACTACGATGAGACTTATGCCCCAGTTGCGAGATTAGAATCTATTCGCATGTTATGTGCATTTGCATGTTTTCATAATTTTAAATTATTTCAAATGGATGTCAAGAGTGCATTTTTAAATGGTTTTATTAAAGAAGAAGTTTTTGTAGCACAACCTCCAGGTTTCACAGATTTTAAAAACCTTGATCATGTTTTCATGTTGAAAAAAGCTTTATACGGTTTGAAACATGCCCCTCATGCTTGGTATGATCGTCTAAGCTCTTTTCTACTTGACAACGATTTTTCAAAAGGCAAGGTTGACACTACACTTTTTATTAAGTCCTTTAATGGTAAGCTTTTTTTAATACAAGTCTATGTTGATGATATTATTTTTGGATCTACTGATGAATCTCTGTGTCAAGAATTTTCTAAGTGTATGCAGAATGAGTTTGCGATGAGCATGATGGGAGAGCTGAAATTCTTTCTCGGACTGCAAATCAAACAAACTGACAATAAGGACGTTCATAAATCAAGCCAAGTACACAAAAGATTTGCTAAAGAAGTTTGATCTGGACAATGTCAAACCTATTGGCACTCCGATGGCAACTTCAACAAAGCTTGATATTGATGAACAAGGCAAGCCGGTCGACACACGTAAGTATCGAAATATGATCGGTAGTTTACTTTATTTAACTGCTAGTCGTCCAGATATTATGTTTAGTGTTTGCCTGTGTACACGTTTTCAAGCTAATCCAAAGGAATCACATATGTGCGCAGTTAAGCATATCTTTCGATACTTTAAGGGCACCCCTTCTGTTGGCTTATGGTATCCCAAAACTAAGTCCTTTGACCTTACTGGTTATTCGGATGCAGATTTTGCTGGATGCAAAGTTGATAGAAAAAGTACCAGTGGCACATGTCATTTCTTAGGCAAGGCTTTAGTCTCATGGTTTAGTAAAAAGCAAAATTCTGTAGCCCTATCAATAACAGAGGCTGAGTATATCGCCGCAGGACGTTGTTGTGCTCAGATTTTGTGGATGAAACAAACCTTAGAAGACTATGATTTATTTTATACACATATTCCCATTTTCTGTGATAACACGAGCACTATTAATTTAACTAAGAATCCTGTATGTCATTCTCGTACAAAACATATCGAGATTCGACATCATTTTCTTAGAGATCATCATCAAAATGGAGACATTGACCTTGTATACATAGATACTGAGAATCAATTAGCTGACATTTTCACTAAAACCTCTAGCAGAAGATCGTTTCAATTATTTACGTCGAGAATTAGGAATTTTGGACGTCAACAATGTTAATTGATTTATTTTATGATTTTATTTAATATGCAAGAACTGTGTTAGAGACAAGCCAATAAAGAGTCTGTCTGTCACCATAACTACGGTTGAAGCGAAGCGGTACTTAAGAGTTTCCCGGTGAACCTCCGCCAGCTGGGACAGTACTCATATAGCTAATCTGAAACAGTCGCTGTGTAAAGAAATTTAATTTATAAAATAACATTAATTATATTATTTTAATGTCAAAATTACTAATCTTCGAATTAAATATTTGAAATGAGCCAATGAAAAAGAAAGTATTTCAAACCAACCCCAGGCGAATTCGGCCAGACTTCGGACCAAATTCGGCCCGAGTTCGGTTGAAGGTATCAGGTTATATAACCAGAACCCGAGAGCCTTTCTTCTTCATTGCTTCTAAACTTCATCAAACAGCAACAGCAGCCGCACGAGAGAACCCCCTAATCCTAGTTCTTCACCACCCCTTCTCTTCAAATCCAAGTGGTGAAATTAATCCAAACTTTGGATTCGTGCGGAGTTCGTCGTTCTCTACAACATACTCAAATCTCGGAGGTATAACTCCTTATTTCCCCTCCGTTTAATTTCGTGCTATGTACTTATTTTGCATAAATGGCACCAAAGGGATTTAACCCCTTTAAGAGGAAAAAGACAACCAACCCAAGTGAGGAAGGTTCATCTTCGAATCCACCTACGAATTCCCTCTTTTCGCCAGTCCAATCTAGCGATGGCGCAGTTCGACGGATTTTACTTTCAAACCCTAGATCAAGCCCTACTGTGGTATGGAGATTTTTCAATGAGATCCATATGCATAGGCGCTCCCATCAAGTGGACTGTATTTCCAGAATACCGACCTTTCTTTGAGGCATTAGGGTTACAATATTTTGTTAAACTCTGTTTTCCCGTAGCAACTAATGCCATTAGACTGTTATACTGTAATATTATATTAAACACGTTTGATGTAAGCACTCGTGTTGGAGGATTAGATATCAATTTCAATGATGTTATCTTAGCAAAAATCTTTGGTATTCCCAACGAAGTTGAACCGCTTGTTGATATGACTGAATTTGATTTCCCCGACGGCACGACACTTACAAGTTTTCAAAGCGGAACTCTGTGCACCTGATCGAGTTCGCTCTGGAAAGTTCAAAGCAAACAACTTGAACTTGTTTAATTATGAATTATACCGTATTATTTACTCCACTCTCCTTCCGAAATCTACTTCGAAGGATGATGTCACGTCTCTTGAATTATCTGCTATGTATCACATTCTTAAGGAGATTCCATTTTCTGCCCCTAAGACCATTATTCAGATGATGGGACGTTGTCGTGCAAGAGATAGAAATCTCTCTTATGCGATGATTTTCCAACGCATCTTCCAGCATTTCGACATTGATTTATCTACTTGTACTCAAGACCCTGAGCCCAAGTTTCTCAAGTTATCTCATCGCAGTATGACTGCTGCTGCTCCTCCTACTGCCCCTGCTACTGCTCCACCTCCTCCACCTCCTCAGCAGTATGCTATGACATTTGAGGGCATACACCAACACCTTTCAGATTTGTATGTCTCGATGACGGACATGGCCCGCGAGCGTGAGTTCCGCGACGTCACCCGTTATCAGGCGATTGTAAATTCTTTAGCTGATCTTCGGTTCGCCCATACTGGACATTCTGCCGGTTCCATTCCTAGTGATCCAGCTTTCTCTGGTTACCGCTGAGAGGATGAGGCTGTTCATGCCTAGTTTCAGCCCGGTAACGCATATGATTGGTACCGTTCTGACCGTGCTCCTCGAGATTATGTTGGTGAGTTTTACACTGGCGCTCCTCCTCACCCTTCTAGCGCGGGTACCTCTGCAGCTAGTCCTTCTGGATATGCTGGTCATGCTGGTCATGCTTATGATGATGATGATGATGATGATGAGGATATGTGATATGTTATCTGTTTTTTTTAGACTTAGATATTATCTACTGTATACTTGGAAATGCTCTAACATTCCAAGTTTTTCTATCTTTTTAGACTTTATTATCAGTATTTCTTTTGAGGACTTGTACTGGATATTTTTATGTCTTTTGGACATCATTTCATCTTTATGGATTTCGTAGTTTATGGTTCACATCAGTTTATTTACTTAGTATCTTTTTCTTCTTTAATAACTGTCTGTGAAATAATTCTTTGTTTATTATAAACTGCCTGAGTACAAATACATGCCTGTGATGTCATTTAAATTTTTTTTACTATTTCTATCATTTATTATTATTATTTTTTTGTGTTTCTTCACTGTTTGTTATTTATGCATTGATTGCGGGGGAGTTTTTCTCTTTTACAATTATTTTGCTAAATGACAACGGGGGAGAAAAATAAAGATCTAACTTTTCTTTTGAGAAAATGCAGGACATGAACAATTTTTGATTTTATTTCAAGCTTAAATGTTATATCATTCATAGTTTGTCAATTATCAAAATGGAGGAGATTGTTGGCCCATTGGTCATGGTCAAACTGATTTTAATAATTGATCAAACTCTGTCTGGATATATGAAGCTAGTCAGGATATATCGGACTCTTGGACATGATCAAGAACAGCTATCTACACAGTTCAAGACCGAAGCAATGTTTGCCTGTTCGAGTCTGTATTTCTTTGAGCAATATATTTTTTATTTTATTGAGTCTAGGAATACATTGTACACCGAGTCGTACTGGCAAATAGGCTATTCCAAAATATTTTCAAAATATCTTTTAAAATGTCCTTTGTTTTGAAAAACATTCTTATTAACAAAAGTTTAAAAAAGGTTTTTCAAAAAGGTTTTCAAAAATCCCCAAAATTTATTTTTAAATACCTAACCTAACCCTGACAGAACTCGGCCAGAGTTCGGCCAGAGTTCGATTAGTAGCCGTTTTAATTTTTGAATTCTTTAGAACTTGGTCCTCCTGCAGTTGCGGATTTGACTGATATTTCCTCATCGAGTTCTGTCCGAATTCTGCCTGAATTCTGCCAGAATTCTGTCTTTGGAAAAACTATAAATAGAGAAGGATTTCGATCTCAACTCACTCATTCACTTTCAATCTTCTCTCTATCTAAAGCTTTCAGTCTTCCAAAGAGTTTTCTTGAGCTTTAAATTTCAGGTCCCAAGCCAATTACAATCCTCTAGTCAATTTGCCAGTGCGGTACGGTCTAGAAGTTTTTGTGAGATTGTAATCAGAAGGCTTGATTGAAGAATACCTCTTCATAATTGAAGTTGGACGAGTTCTTCGTATCAAAGCTCGCGATGTAGAAGTTGCAAGGACTTCGTAAGAAAACTTGCGGTTTTGCCAATAGTGGATTCAACTGGTAGCAAGAGTTCTACCGACTGGATTAGTCCTCAACAGAGGGAAACCAGTATACATCGCTGTCATTGCGTTTGCTTTCTTATCTCTGCCTTTACATTACTTAGTTGTGATTATTATTCTGTGATCTTGCTGCTAACATTTTTTAATTAGCATATTTTTGCTGCCAACTCTATTCACCCCCCTCTAGAGTATTGTGCTTTACGATTTCGTTCCTACAGATATGTGAATGAATGCATGAATGGGGATATGTATGCTAGTATGCTAAATATGTAAGGATCAAGAAATGGATGAATACAAGCATGTAAGTTATGTAATGAAATATAAGTAGGTAGGTACCTATGTATGTGTATTGTTGTATTAGGCTATAGCCTATGTTTATGGCATGGATGCCCAATTAAGGTGTGTGGTTGGCTTGATAGCCTAGTTTGACTTGTACTTGTGCTAGATTGCTAATATAGATTTGGGTTAGGCCTAGTGAGACTTGATAGACTAGAGTGTTGACCAAGGTTTGACCCAATTGTTCAGGATTGACTAGGGTTGGCCAAAAATCAACATTGAGTCTAAATGTGACCAATTGACCTAGTTTGACTAGTGTAGTTGACTTGGGTTGACCCAAAGTTGACCAAGTTTGACTTGGACCTAGTTTGACCTAGACAGTTGACCAGGTTTGACGTAGAGTTGACTTTGACCTAGATTGACCGAGAAATCATGTAGATTGCATCGTAGACTTCATTTACCTTATTTTAAACATATTATAACCCATATTGCTCTATTTAGCACATTGTGACTCCGGTATAGACATCTGATATTACACTTTCTTTTCAGAGTAGCAGGCGAGTACATTCTCTGATAGTTCTCTCATTTACTTGTCAATTACGGTACTTCAGTTCTAGTTAGCTGTATGTGATTCTCTGTTACAACACGTATGGATATTCTGGATTCATGTATGCGACACACATACCATATTGTCTGGCCTCTATTACTGGTATCATCATGTCTGGCTTCTATTACTGGAATCACTTACTGGAATCACCCTGGAATCACTTGCTGGTATCACCATATTGGCTAGACTCATTTCGATTCTCGTATCGTATTCTGGATTCACTTGTACTTGCTGGAGGGGAAATACTTGAGTAAGATATGTAGATATACCCCAAATCTGGAATCTCCCAACTGGAATATATTGGAATGATAGCCATCTCATACACGGCCAGGTGTGTGATGTGCCGTATTACCTACAGCCATTTACATGTCGATCTCGGTATTTTAAAATACACTGTTAGAGTATAGGCTAGACTCACCCTGGAATCATTGATCACTATGACTGGAATCGTCTCGTACTGGATTCATCTTGTATTAGATTCGTCTTGTACTGGACTTACATTGGAGTTACATTTGTCTACATTTACTGTCTAGACTTATACCATGTTACTCTAGTTCAGCTAGATTCTATTTTACATCTTTTATTGCCCTGATTCTTCTCTTGTTTTAGTTACTTACTTTCCTTGTACCTTATCTGTCTCTCTATACCATCACCTGAATATAAACTGTCATGTTCATCAATACAACTGTCTATAACTGTTTTATAGTTCTCTGTCATTTACTTGGGTTTTTAGATGAGATTGTGCTCGTTCTTGTCCTGACTGTACCTGTTAAAAATATTACAGATACTTGCACTGAGGATACATGCCCTACATATTATGGACCCGGAGACGGGATGGCTACCTTTGGCCCCGATACTCAGGAGTGATCGGGATTTAGTTGAGTAGACTTGCATCTGTCTTTCATCTTAAACTTGTTGTATTTGATTGGAGACTTGTTTTGTATTTGAGATTGTTGAGATTTTGTTATCATTATAGTAGTTGTCTTTCTATTTCTTAGTTATCTCTTCTATGTTATCATATCGTGCTTAGACTGTGATTGAGATTCTATTATATCTATACTTGTCCTCCGTTCAGAGTTGAGATTTTGACAAGTACATTATATAAATGCGTGAGTTGTTGGTTAGATAGTGACCTAGAACAGCGTTCTACCACCGACACTGCGGCGTAGGCTGGGCGCTGTTACATACTCGTACCCTCACAGTGGGTGCGGGTCATGATACATCCACCTGCTTCTTCAACTCCATCAACCTGCTGTTGTTCATCCTATAGACGTGCTGAGATATCGGCTCTATGTCGGGCACCTAGTCTATAAAGAACTTAATATCTCTGTTCGGTGGTAGTCCTGGCAACTCCTTTGGAAAGAAATCTATGAACTCTGCTATCAATGGATGTGGCACGCTCTCCTCTTCTACTCGAGCTCCATAGAAAACTCCACTGTCCTGCTCCGCCTTCCGTCTGGCGAACTCAAACTCTGGCTGTTCTGGCAATTAGAATAGAACCCTGCCTCCACGATAATCAATACGGGCATGGAGCCTGCTCAACCAATCCATCCCGAGTACAATATCGTAGTTCGATAATGGCAATACGAGCAAACTCACATCCAGTTTTCGGCCTCCTGAAATAATTCTCCTATTCTTGAAAATATCACTAACGAGGATGATACCACCCACAGTCGTGATCTTGTAAGTCCTAGTCAATGATTCAGAAGCAAATCGTATCTAATAGCAAATAATACAGATACAAAACTATGAGAAGCACCGGAATCGAACAAAGCAAATACGAAAATAGAGTCGAGAAGAACAGAACCTGCGATCAGATCTCCTACCGCCTCTTTATCCTCAGCTGCCATAGTGTTAGCTCGCACCTGCTGGCCTTCTCTAGCATGCGGCTGGTGCTGGACGAACCACTCATGCTGTATCTGCAATGGTGGTCCCTTCTGCTGGCCCACCGGAGCCCTAACTCCTACTCCCTGAGCTATACATTCCATAGACTTGGGATATTCCCTTAGCTGATGATCAGATTCCCCACAAAGTAGGCGCCTGCCTAACCTCTTTCGGTAGTCTCTCCACTCGTGCCCTAGCTTCTTACACAAGGGAGAAATGGTAACTTGTTGCTACTTAGGGGCCTGCTGAGCTTGCCTCTACTGCTGATGAGCCTGCTGAAAAGGTGCACGATCCTGGCCCTGAAACGGCTGCTGCTGGAAAGGCCTCTGTTGGTGTTGTTAGTGCTGCTGCTGAAAGTGGGGCATCTTGGTCGGGCTTGCATTGCTGCCGGAACCATGTGCATCACGACCCCTCTTCAACCTCAGCTCTAGGTCGTCCTTCGCTGCCATGTCCCCTGTCAAAATCTTCTCAAAGGTGGCATCTCTTTCGCTCTTGGTCAAGGACTTGACTTCCTTGACCAAACCCTTACGAAACCTCCTAGCCTTCGTTGACTCGCTAAGGCCCTCCACAAATCTGTACAGGCAACAGAACTCCCCGACGTACTTCTCCACTATCTGGTTCCCCGGAACCAGGCTCTCAAACTGCATGTCCAAGGCATCGAGTGTTGTGTCAGGGAAGAACTTCTCCTTGAAAAGCTTCTTGAAAGCCTCCAAAGCACTGCCTCATGCACACATGTATCAGAAACCTGGGCATGCACTACCTCGTGTACACATGTCGAACACTGTAGGACACAACGTGTCCACTCAAATGTCTCGTGCTCGTGTCAGTAGATAGGCTAGGCATAGGGGTTCGTGTTAATGTCCCTGAGTCGTGTCCACAGTGCGTCTTGTGTCGTGTCCGACCACGTATCAGTACGTCTGGTCATCTAAGGGAATTTGGGTTTTTTTTAGGTATAGATGAGTGGCCAAGATCATTCCACCCGATTCCAAGCCTTCCTATTGGTTCTAGGCTTTCTTTTCACAAATATCCTAAGAAGAAAATATCCTACTTATAAATATCTAGATATTACTAACCTTGGCACTTAGTAGGAATGTTCTAACCATGATCCTAACCTCATGACTAATCTAGATTAGGTTAAACTTCTAGGTTAAGGCTTAACTAAAAGATTAGCACAATATTTAATTATTCAAATTACAATTTCACAAAATTGTCAAAATGACCAAAATACCCTTAGGCTAAAAAGTTGTAATTAGTCATCTTAATCACATGACTAGGCTCCCTTGGTCATGGTTAGTCTCTAGGCTTTGCCAAACTCTAGGGTTACACTAGTCAATCATCAAAATCATAAGTCGTGGTTTTAAATAGTTTTAAATTAACTAAAAATCACCAAAATTATGGAAAACTGAGAAATGACAAAATTACCCTTGATTTTGGAAACAGGTAGTTACAATCCTACCCCCCTAGAAAAATTTCGTCCTCGAAATTTGAAACGGTCGTACGCTTCTCTAGGTCAAGCACCCAACAATAAAAGTCTACTAAGTTTTATCCTAAGTTATATAACATGCGATCCAGGGAATCAGAACACATGCATGGTTTTAAATCTCTGCAGTATCATGTTATTACAGTCTTCATTGGGATTTTCTATTTAATCTAGCATGATCATCACATATGCAAACTAAAGGTACTATGAAGGCAATCATCAGTCAATGGGCGGAAAGAAACAGGTAAAAAAAATAGCAAGACCTAACCTCCTAGTCCAATGCCTGTAGGATCCTCAACTGTCCTCGCAAAAGCCCTACCCTGGCGGAGTATATCCCACTGCTGGTGTGGGGCGTAATGCGGTGCCATAGGTGGCCTACCCTGTGCTCCCTGAGCTGCACGGCGATTGTTCGAAGGACAATTTAGAGTACAAGTAATCAGCATCAAGAAAGGACAGTTGTATAAAAGCAATTAGAAGTTTCCTAATTATGATTGAGTACCCTTAGCCTATAGCCTATATCTTCTAAAACAATAGCAGGCTCGTAGCAGCACTCTAAGTCGAGCACTACTACGACATCGCACCAATTGCGACTTCTGACCTGCAAGGGCCACCACTTAAAATGTGTCACGACACGCACCCGAGGTAAGGTTACGAGTGCGTAACTGCGTCCCATCCTACGCCGCAGAAACGGCATAGAACGCTGTCTAGGTCTACCATCTATCAATAGTTATAATATTAAGACCTATCAAGAATGGTCAACTCCGAACGGAGGACAAGCAATGACAATATAATATACTCAATCACAAACTCTAAGAATGACGATAATAATACTGAAAGATAAATACAACAAGATTTATAAATATCATCCTGAAAATCCAACACAGAATAATACGAGTCCAAAATCTCTGAGTCAATAATCTCAATACAAACAACTAACAAATAATAACAAGACAAAGTAATCTGGAGACAGAGTCCAATACTATACTAAAACCAGCTAAACTATACCAAGGCCTCATCTGCTAGAGCTAGCCCCTGCTGCACTAAGGTATCCAACTCTATACCAACCACGTCATGAGGACCGTAATAGGTAGGGCACTCCTCCTCATCATCTGTAATATTTTCAACAGGTCCAGTCAGGACGGAAACGAGTACAAAATCACAAACAATGGTTCTAGTTATACAATATTGAAAATATAGCAGTAGATAGAGAGAATATACTAGGTAAAGTAGAGCGTACATGCATCCTGACAAGGTATATCAAAACTGTAATAAGATAAGGCAAGAGAATAGTGTATAACATGTACGAAAATCTGGAACTGCTATATATATAAGTTTAGCACTAGTTTCAACATGCGATCGGCTTAGAACATGATACAATGTTTGGCCTGGCTAATCATACGTAAGTATATGATTAACACTATACAATGAGGAAACAATGGTGATACAATTATGATACAATATAATACTGTAGGGTATTGATCACA
Source organism: Iris pallida (assembly GCA_029216955.1). Lineage (NCBI taxonomy): Eukaryota > Viridiplantae > Streptophyta > Magnoliopsida > Asparagales > Iridaceae > Iris > Iris pallida. The sequence goes on from JANAVB010015600.1 coordinate 38,163,133, forward strand.
TATCTATTCTAACACCCCCATTCCTGACTAATATAGTGGATCCAGTCATGACACGTCATGACACACATTCTCTGGAAAGTAGCGCTCCTTCACAGGAATCGTGTCTATACAATGAACAAGGAAAACAAGGAAGTCTTGCACAAGGCATACCATATATAAGAGGAATAATATCTTATGACAGGATCCAGACAAATACCAATCCGTGTGAACAATGTGTCAAGAGAACAAGGATATCTACACTAAATACTAGAAACAAAGACGATATCATAAAATAGAAATATTACCAGAGAATGTACTCGCCTGTCACCCTGAATGACTGATATGAATAGATGTCCGAACTAGTGTCACAGAGTCCTATTTAGAGTAAAACAGGTTATGGTGTATTCAAAAATAAGGTAATTAAAGTGTATGATGCAATCTATATGATTTGTAAGTCAATCTAGACCAAAGTCAACTCTAAGTCAAATCTGGTCAACTGGCTAGGTCAAACTAGGTAAACAAGTCCAGATTGGTCAAACTAGGAGTCCAACTTAGTTATACTAACACACACCAAGCCAAACTAAGTCATACTAGGTCAATCCTAAGTTAACAAGGTCATGCCATGTCCAATTAGGTCACACAAAGTCAACTGGGTTAACTAGACCTAACAGAGTCAAACTAGGTCAAAGATAACTCTTGGTCAACATTGAGTCAAGGCTATCTAGGGTTAGTCAATACAAGTCTAAGGGTCCAAGGGTTCAAAAAGCCTATTGTCAACTATAGGGTTAATCCTTACATTAGGCCTATAAACCATATCACCAAAATATAACCTATAAATACAAATATATATAAATACATATATTCATGTATTCCTAGGTTACATACAAACCATAGATGCATACCTCACATGCCTACCCATATGTGTCCTTTTCGATAACCATTTCCATATTTTACTTCACTAGGACATAAAATCTTATCCACAGAACACTAATTGGGCTGATACACTACTCACATTCCCCCTCTAACTTGTGTATCCATACAATACTCACAAAAGACTAATCACTCTAAACTAACTCACCTACCAACTCTCTAAACTAACAACTAACCACTAACATATTCACTCATACACACCTTCAATGGGAGGGGAATAATGGGCTGCCCAAAGGGGATGTCAAGTGCCAATAGGGCTGTCTTGTGCAGCCCTTATACTGCTGCTGTTGGCAGCTTCCTAGCCAGGCCTAGGCAGGGTACCACCCTACTGTCCAAGGGGACAACAGCTCCTATAACCCTGCTGCTGCTCCTGCAGTCTATTCTTCTTCAATTCCTCCTTCTTCTTCTTCTAACCCCTTCACTCATTCATCTATTCAAACATTCATTCATTCATTCCTTAATCACACTCTCGCTCAACTACATATCTATATACCTATACTCAAAATATACCAAGTTACATTCATAAAACTGAAACTGACAAATATATTCAGATTTGATTTGCCTACAACTAAGCCAAAGGAAACCAATATATATATAAGTAAACTTTAAAACCAATCCTAATAACTAGTATACTTTTATAAAATAATCCTCTAACAGAATATATGAAGAACAAGTATCAAAATCAAATGGAACTAATCTCTGAAACCAAAATACTAGAAACCAAATTTCGAAGCCAAAACTTGAACTTATACCCAAACCATGCACGAAACCCAACTGGAAAATGAAACCCAACTGGAAACTTATCGAAACTTAACCCAGGTAATGTATTAACTCATTTTGAAATCCTAAATTCGAATTTACCCTTATCAAACATTTTCGAACAGTATTAATAACAGGTATCAGAAATCCAAATTAAAAACCAAAAACCAATTCAAAAAACCCAAGCAACCATTCGTGTCAGGGGGTATTTCGTGTCGATCCTGGGGTCATGTGTGTGACACACAAACATGTCTATGTGTCAACAATGGGTTGAAATCATGTCCAAATAGTGGGGGTCGATACAGTATTTAAAAACAGCACAGAGGCTGCCTCGTGCAGGTGTGCAAGTCGGGCTAGGATACGACACACGCAACCTTGGGTCTCGTGCACATGTCAGTAGCCAGGTGGTGTGTCAGGGTATGTGTCTAGGTGCCTGAGTTGTGTCCATGAAGTCGCGTGTCCATGCGCAAAGCGCGTATCAGTGGGGGATTTTTGTGTGTGCAGTGACAGTAGAGAATCGGTGCAGCCTCGATTCCTTCGCACACAGTCGACGAGGACCCGTAAAATTTTGTGGGTGTGATGTCAGTCACTACGCCCATGTGTACCTAAAGTTTCATGTCAAGACATTACGTGTCGTGTCCACAATCAGTGTCGAGCAGCAGGGCAGCCGCGCGAGCCCCGTACGGTATCTCGTTCTGCGAGTCCGACCCTGTTTTGGACACGGACACAAGTGTCCTCGTGTTCAAAGTTGGAGATTATTAATCCCTACCTATAGGGCTACACTACTATGTAACTAGTTTAGAAAATTATCAAAATTCATGTCTATGTGACATTTCATCGAATACCCAATTAAATACACCGATACGTGTCCGATACAGACACGAAATGGACACGATTTCCTACCAAACTTGGGCTACACCTAGGGGAATCTTAAATGGATGCAGCTATGGAAAGAAATTAGGAATTTATAGGTTTTTTTAGGGTTTTACCTATTGAGGGTGAAACCTCAATGAAAAGAGCCTCGACTCGACGTCTTCCTTAATTTGCTACGGTTCAAACATCCTCCAACCTTGCTAGCAAGCCTCCATAAGTCTCCTATACTATTGGGGATGATGATGCAATTGATTTGACTCAATTTGGGCTTAATTTGGATATTATGGAAGAAGATTAGGGAAGAACAAAGTAGGGTTTTAAGAAATTGTAAAAAGAGGCAAAGGCCTTCTTAAGGATGCTTTATAGAAAGGGGGGCACTTGATGGCTGGTCATCTAAGGGAATTAGGGTTTGTTTAGGTATAGATGAGTGGCCAAGATCATTCTACCCAATTTCAAGCCTTCCTATTGGTTCTAGGCTTTCTTTTTACAAATATCCTAAGAAAAAAATACCCTACTTATAAATTTCTAGATATTACTAACCTTGGCACTTAGTAGGAATGTTCTAACCATGATCCTAACCTCATGACTAATCTAGATTAGGTTAAACTTCTAGGTTAAGGCTTAACTAAAAGATTAGCACAATATTTAATTAATCAAAATAACAATTTCACAAAATTGTCAAAATGACCAAAATACCCTTAGGCAAAATAGTTGTAATTAGTCATCCTAATCACATGACTAGGCTCCCTTGGTCATGGTTAGTCTCTAGGCTTAGCCAAACTCTAGGGTTACACTAGTCAATCATCAAAATCATAAGTCATGGTTTTAAATAGTTTTAAATTAACTAAAAATTACCAAAATTATGGAAAACTAAGAAATGACAAAATTATCCTTGATTTTGAAAATAGGTAGTTACACCCCGTATCCGATTTTAACATGAAATGTGTCCAAATCCAGTTCAGTCATAGAAATTATTAATCTATAAATAATTAGCTACAAAAGCATGTAATTAGTTTGGAAACTTGTTAACATTAATTCCTATGTGGGATTTCGCCAAACACTTTACACTACACTCCGATACGCCTCTGATACGCATACCAAATGGATTTGATTTGAACCCAAACTTGGCCTAGGGCTAGGGGGACCCTAAATGAATGCATCTATGGAAAGAAATCATAATGGGGAATGACTCCCTCTTGATTGCCACCGTTACTTGGAGAATTTTAAGGGGTCTTTTATTGGTCTAAGACTTAGTCGAATGAACCCATTTAATGAGGTTCATTGTGCTGAGTCTTAGGTTCATCCCATTAAAGTAGAAATTTTGACCGATGGCCCCGTGGCCTATGTCTTGGACCACTCTCGTCAAATATAAAGGGGGAGTTTCTTTCTAAGAGTCACGTCTTCATTTTTTTTGTACTTCAACACCATGCTGGATCCAGACTTAGCTTCGAGCGGCCGTTGGCCTTACCTAAGTCAGATTTTGGTTGAGGATTCCTTCGTTCAAAGGAACTGTGCCTTCATAGAAGAACTACTGATGAGCTTTGGGATGTGCTGGAATACTTCTCATGGGGAGTTTAAACCTGAGCGACAGCTTGGAGGTCTTGGAGGTTCTGACGACCGAGTTTGGTCTAGTTACCAATATGAAGTATCGTGGATTGTGCTCTGCCCTGCTCATTGGCGGCTGCGCGCTTCCGTTATGCTGGAAGAGCCCCAGAAGCTAATACACTTTTGAAAAGGGCCTCATGACGTGCTGTAGAATAAATTCTTGCTTAGGCCAATTGCTACTTCAGGAAGAGCTACATATCTGAGAAGGGGGCACTGTGGTGACAGGCTCTGATGGGGACTGTATTCACATCTTCTATCCACAGTCCCTCCTCTCATGACGATTACACTGTGAAGATGAACCCTAGCATAGATTCGTAGAAGTTTTTAGTTCAGCATATGTAATCATAAATACTTTGCAACATATCCTTGTAATTAGGAAGTCTTCTTTTATGTAATCGTGGAAAATCTGTAATAGACTCTTGTAGCCATGATTTAACTGTTTGTCATTGTTTATCGCAGAACAGAACAGTTTTATAGGAGGACTAAACTTTAACTCATAATTACAAACTCATTTGTACAAAAGAGAGCCTAGGAACAAAATCTAGAAAAAGCAATCTAAGTACAATTGTTTAGTTTTGATTCTGGAGGGTGACAGTAGAGGCTCGAAAAAGTGCTATCAACTCTGCCTTACTTCTTAGACGATCGAACGCAACCTCGGCTCCGGTGAAGAAATGCTCTCTCTCTGCCTGGGTGTGTATATCTCTCTGTGTGTCTCTGTATGGGAATAACACCTTGTTATTTATAGGAATTCATGAGTAATAGAATGTATGGCCACGTGGCTAATTTTGGGCCACATCCTTGTAACCGTGCCTCGAAAAGTGGGCAGCTCGAGATTGGTTAAGATTGATCATGATCTGTTTGTTGCACTAAATCCGAACTGTTAAGACTTGGTTAATTTCTGCCACGCGTCTCAACTGCTACTCTGTGGCGAGCCGCATGAATGATGCATCCTGGCTGAGCCGTATGAAGGACTGTCCCATAGTCGAGCCGCATGAAAGATGTATCCTGGCTGAGCCGTATAAATTATTGTGCCATAGCCGAGCCACATAAAGAGTGTCTCATGACCGGGCCGCATGAAGGTTATCTCATAACCGAGCCGCATGAAGGACGTCTCATAACTGAGCCGCATAAGAGTTGTCTCATGACCGAGCCACATATGAGTGGCCTCATGACCGAGCCACATGTGAGTGGTCTCATGACTGAGCCGTATGAAGGTCGCATATGCGATCCTATAAAGAATATTCTTTGGAATTTGTGAACTATGCCATATATCATGATAATTTTCTTGTCTTCTTAGGAGCATGTCACGTCTTGTCTTTATGTCAAAGCCATCATCTCAGTCAGAGCTGTCGTCTTTATGTCAGAGTAATTATGGCCAGCTGTTTAGGCTGATTTCGAATCGTATAAGGTTCTATGCTATTTGTGGGCCGCATGAAGATTTCTGAGCCGCATGAAGCTTTCTGGATTTTTGAGCCGTATGGGGCTTCCTGGGTTTTGAGCCACATAGAGAATCCCCTTCTTTTCTTACGCTTGTGAATGCTCACATCTCGTAAGTCAAGGACATCTCGATTAACCTTTGCACCCGCTTTATGGGCCCGAAAATCCCGAGCACACGAATGCGTAGGTATCATATTTGCTCCCTGATACGGGGCTAGTAAAAGCACTTGCCCTCGATCAATGTTGGGAGACTCTTGAGAACCACCCTGTCCGTTTACCGTCGGGGGTTGGACACGGCAGTCCGATACAACTTTCCATCAGAGGCCCGCTTAACAGTTAGCGGGACTCTCTGATGGTTGGTAGTTGGGACAGCTGACTGAGCTCGACGAGCCTGCGCTGTCCTAGACTTCTTCGCTCTAGCGCCCGAGGGTGCGTAGTAGGAAGAGTCCAAGTTGGAGAACCACCATGTCCGTTTGTCGCCGGGAGCTGGACACGGGCGGTCCTATACAACTTTCCATCGGAGGCCCGCTTAACAGTTAGCGGGACTCTCTGACGGTCAGTTGTTGGGACAGCTGACTGAGCTCGACGAGCCCGTGCTGTCCTAGACTTCTTCGACTTAGCACCCGAAGGTGCGAAGTAGGAAGAGTCCAAGTTGGAAGAAGGGAAAGGAAGTTGGTACCCTTTTCAAAGGAGACAAGGGGGCTCTATTTATAGAATGGAGTGAGCCCTTTCTTCTTCTCCTTTCTGATGTGGGGCTAAAAGAAATATTTTCCATGCTTCTACAAGACCCCCTTCAAAGTTTTTAAATTGCAAATTTGGAATACTTTGAATAAGAAGCATGGAAAGTAGATTTATTTTGGTGTGACAATCCTATCAGAGGTAGCATGGACGTGATAGGTTTGGGTACTTTCGCTGGGGATTTTGTATAGACTTTTCATCCTTGGCGTACCTTGGTTTTAGGTACGAATAATAAGTTGAGAGAAGGAACCATCATATTTACAAAGAGGTGGCGAGAACAAGGTAAATATGGGGTTGATGGTAATGAGGACGTGGTGGGATGGTAATAAGGACTTGGTGGGAGTAGACTGATCAGTTGAGGATACATAGAACAACTTAGAGGTAATATGGACGTGGAAGTTCTACGTAACGAGTAATGAATGCCACGGAACAACTGGGTTCCAGAAACATATGATTGTAAAAAAAAGGTACATGTACTAGAGGACCTAATACAGCATTTGTGGTCAACACTGGACATTTGTGGACCTAATATCCTTTTTGTGTACTGGCAGTACGAGTACGAATAATAAGTGGAGAGAAAACCAACATATTTACTCAGAGGTAATGAGGACGTGGTAAATATGGGTCTAAAGTAGAGCCTTCCTACTCAGAGGTAATGAGGACGTGGTATGAGTGGGCCTAATGAGGATACACAGAACAACTCAGAGGTGCTATCAAGGTGAAAGTTCTCTGTATTGGGTGGTTTGTTTGTGATGGACGGGAAAACAACTCAGAGGTAATATAGACGTGTCCCGTTGGAGAATTTTGTGGACCTATTACCCTTTTTGTGCACTGGTAGTGCGAGTAATAGATTCGAATGATATTTTGTGGATCTACTACTCATTGGTACACCAGTGGTATAATAGATTAGGATAATTTTTATGGACTTATTACCAATTTTGTATACTGGCAATGCGAGTACTGATAACAAGTGGAGAAAAAACCAACATATTTACTCAGAGGTAATGAGGACGTGGTAAATATGGGTCTAAAGTAGAACCTTCCTACTCAGAAGTAATGAGGACATGGTAGGAGTAGGCCAAATGGGGATACACAGAATAACTCAGAGGTGTTATCAACGTAGAAGTTCTATGTATTGGGTGATTTGTTTGTGATGGACGGAAAAACAACTCAGAGGTAATATGGACATGGTTGTTTTTCTCGTTGGTGAATTTTGTGGACCTATTGCCCTTTTGTGTATATGGAAATGCGAGCAAATAGATTCGAATGATATTTTGTGGACCTACTACTCTTTGGTACACCGATGGTACGAGTAATAGATTAGGATAACTTTCATGGACCTATTATCCTTCTGCGTACTGGTGGTGCAGGTAATAGATTAGGATAACTTTCATGGACCTATTACCCTTCTGCGCACTGGTGGTGCGGGTAATAGATTAGGATGAGATTCCGGTGGGGAAAAGCATTTAGGGTGAAAGTTCTGAGGTATGATCATACATGACTTGCTATCCAGGAGATGCGATATGAATCCACTCGGAGCGGTCAGAGAGTAAATTCAGCGGTACCTGAGGGTACATAACTCAACAATCTGGGAGAGTTGGGGTCAGAGTGTAAGTTCAGCGGTACCAGAGGGTACATAACTCACAATCTGAGAGATAGTTGGAAGATATTGTTTAGTCATAATTTTTCTTGAGGAACTTGTCTTTGTTGTTGTTGTTGTTGGTATTAGGACGTTTGCTCTTATCCTCTCCATCCGAGATATGCAGCCCCAGTTGGCGAGCCTTCTTCAATTTTGTTTCTGTGCTAGTGGCGCTGATGATGAAGGCCTTCTAGTCTTTAAATTGATCTTCGCCCATCCAGAGGCTGATTGTGGGGAGCAGCCTCTTTTGGCAGATCCCAATTAAAGAAGAGTCCGGGTTACTGGAGGGCACTTTCATCGCGGTTTGGTGAAACCGCTCAATATAGTTCCTTGTCAACTCTTTTTCTTCTTGGACAACGTCCATGAGGGTTGACATTATCACATCTTGTCCCACCTCGTAGAACCTTTCCAGGAACATATGTTTAAAGCCGACAAAGGAACGGATGCAGTTATCCGGTAAGTTGCGATACCAATCAAATGCGACCCTCTCTAATGCCCCAATAAACAATCTCGTGAGGATGGCGTCGTCATGCGGCAGATGGTCTATTGTTACTTTGAAGTAGGTCATGTACCGGCTTGCAGAGGTCTTTCCGTCATATGGATTGATATTGAATGGCTTGTACCACGGAGGAAAGGGGACATCTCTCCATGCAGCGGGATACGGCGGTCATATCCTGAGGTCTTGAGAGGTTTCTCGGGCATGAAACATTGTACGGAGCTCCTGGACCTCTCTTCATGCCTCCCTAGCCTCTTCTGCAGCAGTGGGAGCCGATACTCTGGGTGGATTATCGCCCGGGGTTGGTGCGGTCATGTTTGAGTTCGCATTGGCGGCGGGACCCAAGCTTGTTTGACCAGGTGTCTTTGCTTGTAGAGCTGGTTGTAGAAGCATAGAAAAGAATAAAGAAATACCTATGCGGCTCCAACAGAAGGATCCCCATGTGGCTCAGGATCCCTATGCGGCTCAGAATTCCATGCGGCTCAGGGGTCCATGCGGCTCGGATAGATCCATGCGGCTCAGAAAGAAGCCACATGGCCTTCAACAGTTCTTCTCTACATTTGGCTGTATTTAATGCTCTGGCGGCTGCTCTGACAAATAACATCCATGACAGCTCTGACATAAAGACGCAATAATGACTGACAGGATGGCGTGTTCATGGAAAAGAGGAGAAAATCTCCTTACAGCTAGCAAAATCCAATAAGTCCCGAGGCCACTCCATGCGGCCGCTCACTTCATGCGGCTGCCCATCTGCATGCGGCTGCCTATCCCCATGCGGCTGCCTATTTGCCTGCGGCTGCCTATTTGCGTGCGGCTGCCCATCTGCAGGCGGCTGCCTATTCCCATGCGGCTGCCCATCTGTATGCGGCTGCCTATCCCCATGCGGCTGTCCCTCTGCACGCGGCTGCCTATCCTCATGCGGCTGTCCCTCTGCATGCGACTGCCTATCCTCATTCGGCTGTCCATCCACGTGCGGCTGCAGGTTTTATGCGGCTGAAAGAACCCTCCCATATGCGGCTCGACCAGGACGGTCCAGTTGAGACACGTGACACTCTTCGCTACAATTGAGACACGTGGCAGTCTTATCTTTCCTAGAATCATGGGTGCTAACAAATCCTAACAAAATTAGATTTGTTGCAATCGTCATAATTGCCCTGATCAAATCAAATCAAGGAAATTGGACACGTGGCAGGCTATCACAAATCATGAAGATTCATGGCAATCAACATTTATCGTCCGCAGAGATTTGATGCAATCCACATTAATTACCTAAATTTTCTACAATCAGAATTAATGGCCCAGATTCGTTTGATCCTTAACCGCCGACTTATCAAGGAGACAATCATTGTAAACCCTAATGATCACACCCCCACTTCTATAAATAGCAAGGTGCCTTTCCTTTGCAAAGGAGATGATTTCTGGAGACCTGGAGAGCGGAAGAATTCAGGAGAGGAGAGCAGAAAAAAGAGAGAGAGAGCACTACATGGACATCCAGAGATCCAGCAACTGAAGACGAAAGGGAGTCTCCCCACACGTCCAAGAGCATTTCTTCACCAGAGCCAAGGCTGCATCCGGTCGTCCGAGGAGTAAGACAGAGCTGCCGTCGCTTTCCCGAGCCTCTACCGTCACCCCCAGAATCTAAAATAAACAATTATACTTAGATTGATGTACCTAGGTTCGTCTCTAGGCTTTCTTTGTACAAGCGAGTTTGTATTATGAAGTAAAAGTCCAGTCCTCCAATATAATTGTTCTGTTCTTTTATAATTTATGGCAAACACGATGGCGACTCTGCTGGGGACAAACTTCTCCATGGCTGAGGAGTTGGTGACGCAATCGGATGCAGCCAAACTTGGCTCCACACAACAGAAGATGGTCGTCCGGTTCGACCAACAGGCGTTTGAAGAAATGCTCTGCGACGGGAGCGCTGGCCCGGTCCAGAAGCGAACCTGCACGAAGAAAGCTCGCAGGGAGTGGAGGCCAAAATCGTTTGCTCCTCCCCAAGCTCTGGACGGAGTACTCTCTGCTGCCCAAGACGGCAAAGGTAGCTCTCATATGGCCCCACTTTAAGCCATAGAGGACTCTGTTGTCCCCAAGTCCGGCAGAGGAAAGCACTACGATATTGGACTTACAAGGGCAACGAGTGATTCTACGTGCTCCAGGAAGAAGCCGAACAAAGGCACTAGCCGTAGGCTGAACACTCATGCTGCCAAGATTGTCAACCGTATGCATGATGTTCATGCGGCCGAAACTGCCAGCCGAATGCATAACACCTATATGGCTAAGATTTCTAGCCGCATGGAAAAGACTCATGCGGCCGAGACTTCCAGCCGCATGAAGAAGGCCCATACGGCTACGATTGCCAGCTGCATGAAGACTGTTGATTCCAGCCGCATGCTGTCTGCTCAATGCGGCTCAGTCTTCGATCGCCTCTCCTATGGTCCTGATCTCTCATGCTCCCGAGAAAACATGTCTGACTCTCTCCAGCACCACTTAGGCTCATTCTACTATGTGCCCTCATGCACTAGAGTGAAGAAGTCTAGGGCAACACGAGCTTGGCGAGCTCAGTCCGCTGTCCCGACCCCTGACCATCCGAGCGTTCCACATACTGTTATGCAGGCCTCTGATGGGAAGTTTTACAGAACCATTCGAGTCCAGCGTTCGGTGGCAAACGGACAGAGTGGTTCCCAAAAGTCTTCCAAAACCCAGGGAGCAACCCTGGTCGTTCCAGGCCCATTTGACTTGCGTGAGCTTATCCTCTACAAGCGCAAGAAAAGAGAAGAGGCCTCGATGTGCAAAAAATCCTCCCACGGACGTCACTGCACCCAAGTTATTATAAACTGCTGTTACAACAATGCGACGGTACGAGAAGACCGGCAGTCCATCTTCCAAAGATTACAACAGTCGAGCTCAGAGGATGAGGCGCCTTCCATCGTCTCCTGCAACTCTATACAGAAAATCTTCGTCGATGGGAGAGGGAAGAAGATGAACATTTTTGGCCCAAAGATTTCAACCATTGTGACTAAGAAACTGTCGTCTAGACGGTTGCCCACCACCGAAGTTTTCCAAGGTACCCATTCAAAGACGAAATCTGCTACAGTAGGAAACTCATCATCCATATCACTGGGGGTTGCTGGAACTGGGGGTAGCTCTACTCCGAACATCCACGACAATCCGATGTTCCAAGGAGACAAGCCAGGGGAAATAACTCTCCCATCAGATGTAGCAGATCCCGACGTCCCTGAGGACGTCCATAACTCTCAAGATGAAGCAAGCTCTGAAGCTGGGGGTACTATCCATTCTGAATTCGAACCAGAGGAGAACATTTCCACATACCCCGATGACTTTTTGGTACAGGGGTATGAGTCGGAGGGCACGTCATCCACCGTTCCTTCCACTTTTACTCATGTGAGGACGGTATTTATGACAAACGAGCTTCTAGCGAGCCAACCACTCCTTGCCCAGCATCGAGTTCCAAACTGGGGGTCTCTAGTTTGCCAACGACTCCACGTTCTGCTCCACCAGCGGAACCCCTGATGATCAAGTTGTCCAAGCCATCCTCTCAATCTTCATTTATACAGGGGGTGGCCGAAGAAGAACTAGAACTGGCCAAGTATGTGGCTTCTCACACTGATATTCTATCCGCAGATGATGTAATCCCGCTAGAAAAGATACCTTACTTCATCAATAAAGGGCTATCTTTGAACTATATCGAGCTTAATAAGCTTTATACAATGTACGCTATGGAACACTGTATAGGCGCTCACCTACCCACACAGGTGACAAATGTTTACACCACAAATCAGCTCACTCCCATGGAAGACGCTTACCGCATAATCGAGGGAGGGGACCATCCAATCATCTTCGGTCGGAAGAATGATCTACAGCCCTTCACCATAGAAGAAGTCAATCTCGAATCGGACGCCGGGAGACTGCCTCTCTATCTATATAGCCCCCAATCCAAATACCTCATACAAAAATAGGGGTATGATCGGGAGACTACGCCCGGTTTGAAGTACGACACTGGTCGATGATTACCTTTAAAGTCGCCGGTCCCGGTTGGTAAACCACAGGACTACTACAACAATCGATGCGGACTGGGATATGTTACGCCTGCAACGACCCCTGAAATCTCAGATGAGGAATGCGACTGGCATTCACACTCAACCAGATCACCAACTTCTGATTCAGATATCAGTATCGGGAATGTTTTCAGGCAAGTCCTGTCTGTCAATATCGCATAAGTGGATGCTTACGAAGAAGGTGAAGACCTTCCTGAACTCCTCGAATTAGAGCGTTGGGCCCAACAGTTGGATGCACAATAGGAGAAGCAGTTTGAACAAAGAGAGCCTCCTACTGAAGATGAGGTCATGCAAGTGGATCTCGGCAGCGACTCTTCTCCAAAACTAATCTTCGTTAGTAAAAGCCTGACAGACGAAGAGCGAGAATCGCTACTGGTATTCGTCCAAGAATATATCGACGTGTTCTCCAGGAACTATGAAGACATGCCAGGGCTAAACCTCGATATTTCTCTTCATAAGCTCAACATTTGGCCAGATGCGAAGCCAGTCAAACAATAGCAACGACGCTTCCGCCCAGGCATCATGGATGCGATCGAAGTCGAAGTCAACAAACTGATAGCCAGCAGCTTCATTCGTGAGAAACAACATCCGGACTGGGTTGCCAACATAGTACTGGTCAAAAAGAAGAATGAAAAGATTCGAATCTGCATCGACTTTCGCAATCTCAACAAGGCGTGTCCCAAAGATGAGTTCCCCCTCCCTATCACAGACATCATGATTGACAATACCTGCGGCTTCGAACGTATGTCATTCATGGATGGCTTCTCGTGGTATAACCAAATTAAGATGTCCCCCGACGATGAAAAGCATACATCATTCCGAACACCAATAGGCACGTTCTGCTACACAGTCATGACTTTCGGTTTAAAGAACGTTGGCGCCACCTATCAGAGAGCTATGGGCATCATCTTTAGAGACCACTTGCACAAAATAGTAGAATTCTATGTGGACGACATCGCCGTCAAAAACCGCTCTAAGGAAGATCACCTGCATGATCTAAGGACGGTATTCGACCTGATGCGAGCGCACAATTTAAAAATGAATGCTACCAAATCCTTCTTTGGTGTATCCAGTGGGAAGTTCCTGGGTTTCATCATCACCTCCCAGGATATCCACGTAGACCCTGAGAAGACAAAGGCGATCATGGAGATGGGTCCCCCGAGAAATCTTCGAGAACTCCGAAGCCTCCAAGGGAGGTTAGCTTACATCAGGAGGTTCATTTCTAACCTCTCCGAGTGATGTCAGCCATTCATCCATCTCATAAAAAAGGGCATCTCATTCGTATGGAATGAAGAATGCCAGTGTGCCTTCGACAGCATCAAAGAATATTTGTCGAACCCTCCAGTCCTGGTGGCCCCGGTTGCTGGAAAACTATTCCTGCTCTATGTACGAGCAATGAAGCATTCCCTTGGCGCTCTGCTAGCACAAAACAACGATGCAGGCCATAAGCAAGTGATATATTACCTCAGCCGAATGATGATTGGGCCAGAGCACCGATACACTACCGTGGAGAAGGAATGCCTCGCCTTGGTATTCGCCATTCAAAAGATGCGACACTATGTCACGGGACAAACCATACATGTGATATCACGAGTCAACCCCCTCAGGGTCCTCATGACTAAACCAGTGGCACTCAGCTCTCGCCTCGTTACATGGGCAATATTACTGTCCCCCTACCATATGATCTTCGTCCCGCAAAAGGTTGTTATAGGTCAAGCTCTGGCAGACTTTTTAGCAGCCCACCCAAGCTCGGAGTCGGTCAGAATATATGAAGAAATCCCAGATGAGATCGCCGACTCGCACGCGGCCTCTCACCATGATATATGGCGAATGTTCTTCGACGGCGCTTCAAGGACCGGACCCAAGGACAACATCGTCGTCGGAGTCAGGGTAGTGCTGGTTTCTCCTTTCGGACTGGTGATCAACCGCGCTTACTCCCTCACGGAACTTTGCTCTAACAATGTGGCCGAGTACAACGCTTTAGTCATTGGCCTCCAACTTGCAAGAGAGCTGGGGGTAGAATATCTTGAAGCATACGGTAATTCATAATTAATCATCAATCAGATCCGGGGTTCATACGAAGTATGCCATGAAGATATGATCCCCTATCACCAAATAACGATTAACATTATCTCGTCATTTGAAGGGTTCTTCATCGAACACGTCCCCAGACTCCAAAATTTTGAAGCCGATGCCTTAGCTGGCCTTGCCGCTTTTCTAGCGGTTCCGAACTATGCTCATTAATTGGTGGATGTGATAGGCCATGAACTGGTCTGTCCCAAGAACAATGTTCAATTCGTGGCGAGTTATGCCGCTTAGACGATCGACGAAGCACCAGACTGGAGACAACCATTCATTGACTTCGTAGTCTATGACGTTCTGCCGGAGGACCCAAAGGAAGCCACCTCTATCAGAAGGCATTCTTTCAGATTCTTCTACGATACAGAGATGAAATGTCTGTCAAACGCAGAAGCCAAAGAAGCCGTACGCGAAGCTCATGACAGTGTCTGCGGGGCCCATCAGCCTGGCCCAAAATTACAAGATCGTCTTCACCGAATTGGCTACTACTGGCCCACGATG
Source organism: Iris pallida (assembly GCA_029216955.1). NCBI lineage: Eukaryota > Viridiplantae > Streptophyta > Magnoliopsida > Asparagales > Iridaceae > Iris > Iris pallida. The sequence goes on from JANAVB010015600.1 coordinate 38,178,248, forward strand.
GTAGTAGATGCGATAGAATATACAAAAAAGTGCAAAGCCTGCCAAGTCCACGCGAACTTCATCCACCAACCATCCAAATTTCTACATTCGACAGTGGCGTCCTGGCCATTCGAAGCATGGAGAATGGATATCATCGGTCCGATCACTCTATCTTCTTCCCGAGGACATCGCTTCATACTCGCCATCACAGATTACTTCTCCAAATGGGCGGAAGCTGTTCCGCTTGCAGAAGTGAAGACTTCAAACGTGATCAGCTTCCTCAAGCATCACGTCATCTATCGCTTTGGACTGTCCCGAAGGATCATCCATGATAATGGTCCACAGTTTGCAAGCCACACCTTCTATCGGTTCTGCGATAAGTACCGCATCCAGAATATTGCTTCAACGCCATACAATCCGACAGCGAATGGGTTGGCAGAAGCATTCAACAAAACCATCATCAAGTTGCTCAAAAAGTTCTTATCATCCAATAAACGCAACTGGAACGAGAAGCTTGGTGAATGCTTATGGGCGTACCGTACTACAGTCCGAACAGCCACATGGAACACACCATTCTCCTTGGTATACGGAAGTGAGGCAGTTCTCCCATTGGAGACTCAAATACCCTCGTTCCACGTTGCTCTCACTTACCAATTGACGATGGACGATAACTACCGTCGCCGACTACAAGAGTTGGAGGCCTTAGATGAAAAGTACCTCTTGGCTCAGCAACGAATCGAGCTATACCAAGCACGCATCTCCGGAGCCTTCAACAAGAAGGTTAAAATTAGAACATTCCAAGTGGACGATCTCGTTCTGGCAGTTCGAAGGTCGATGGTTATGACTCACAAAACTGCCGACAAATTCTAGCCAAAATGGAAAGGTCTATTTATCATTGAGGCTGTATTCTCCAACGGTACTTACCGCCTCGCAAAACAAAATAGAGACTTGCTCATGTTGCCCGTCAACGACAAGTTTCTGAAGAAATATTATATCTAAACGACATTCTCCAAATCCCAGATTATTGAGTTATGTACCCGCTGGTGCCGCTGAACTCACATTCACAAAATCCCAGATGATTGAGTTATGTACTCGCCGGTACCGCTGAACTCACACACTCACAGATCCCAGATTATTGAGTTATGTACCCGTCGGTATCGCTGAACTCACATTCACACAGATCCCAGATTGTCGAGTTATGTACCCTCTAGTACCGCTAAACTCACATTCTTTTTCCAAATATCCCAGATAGCTGAGTTATGTACCTGCTGATACCGCTGAACTCACATCCCGACTACAAATCTTCCAGAATGACTAGTCATGTACTTTTTCGTACCACTGAATTCACGCTTTTCCTCCAAATATCCTAGATTATCGAGTTATGTACCCGCAGATGCCTCTGAACTCACATTCCGGTCACTCTTTTAGGTAGTAAATCATGTATGATCATACCTCTGAACTTATTTCTCTGAAAGAGCTCCTCCCTCATGATCCACTACCCGTACTCTCAGTGAACAAAAAGGGTAACGGATCCACAAATTTCCAAAACGACCACGTCGATGTTACCTCTGAGTCGTTTCACTTCCGCCAAAAACAAATCACCCCTCTACATAAAACTTCCACGTCCTCATTACCTCTGAGTCATTTTATGTACCCCTTCATGGAGCCCACTCCTACCACGTCCTTATTACCTCTGAGTAGGAAGGCTCCATCGAAGAAACCCTCATATTTGCCATGTCCTCATTACCTCTGAGTAAATATGTTGGTTCTCTCTCGACTTATTATCTCTACCGAAAAAAAACCCCAGGGTACGCCAAGGATAATAGGTCCACGAATATCCTCTGTTGACCACAAATATCCTTCGTTGAGTCCACTCCTGCTATGTCCTCATTACCTCTGAGTAGGAAGACTCGACGGTAAAACCCCCATACTTGCCATGTCCTCATTACCTCTGAGTAAGTATGTTGGTTTTCTCTCTCGTCTTATTATCCGTATCCTAAACCAGGGTATGCCAAGGATAATAGGCCCACAAATGTCCTCTGCTAACTACAAATACTGTACTAAGTTTCCTAGTACATGTACATCATTCCTCATCATGCCCCAGGAGCCCAGCTGCTCCATGGCATTCTTTCTTCCGATACTTGGAACGTCCATGACCACCTTGTCGTGGAATTATTCTAGGTATCTCTATCAAACTTGTTATCCGTACCAAAAACCCAGGTATGCCAAGGGTAACAGGTCCACAAACAAGCCCCCCAAGCGGGGCAAACACCACCATAACACCACAAGCACAACAAGCAGTACAAATAAAGGGTAGAATAGAGCATACTCTTTTATTTGGAAGGCGAAAGTACTACATGATCTAGGGACAATGTCCCAGGAAAAGAACGAAAACAAAAAGAAGGAAAAAAGCCGTCTATGGTTCGGCGGTACATAATTCCAGGAGACGATTCTTCACCAAGGTGGTCCCCCGTTCAAGCCGATGCTTAGCTCGACGTTCAGCCTCCTGGGACAACCGCTCTGTATTATCCAAGTCTATATGTGCCCGCCAGCCGTCCTCCAACTTCTTTAGGGCAAGCTCCAGGCCAGTAGAAGCTCGATTAACTCTGTCAGCCTCCTGGATAATTAACCCCCTTTCGGTGCGGGCAGCCTCAAGCTCAGACTCCAGAAAAGCTAATTTCCTCTGAAGCTCAAGGATCTGCTCCCGTATGTCAATGACCCCACGGGAGGCAGTCGCTTCCTGAGCCATAACATCTTCACTTTTGCGGCTCAACTGATCATATCGATCAGACATATCGCGGAGGTCCTTCAGTATGGCCGGCTTGGTCTTATCCTGAGCAGCCCTTATCTTCTCTACAGCAACTATGAGAAAACTGCGCCCCTGATCTATAGCAGCAGACAGATCAGCCTACCGTAGCACCTGAAGCTGGGCCACCAGCTGATCAGCCTCCAGTAATTTTACCTCCAGAAGCGCAGCTACCCCCGCCCCACCGGGAAGAGTCTTAAGAATATCAATATGACCCTAGGCACATTGTCGGGCCAAGGCAAAAGAGGTCCCTCGTTCCACAGCAGCCGCTACCCCTCTCTTCAAGTGGCGATAGAAGCTGTCAACCACATCCTGTGATGCTTCGTCCAGAACCTCTGTAGAGGACGGCGTCAAAGGAAGCGTGGCCGGCAACGTCGAAGGAGGCACGCTAGAACTTGCCACCAGGAAGACAAATTTTGAGCGGAATGATGCGCGGATAGTGGCTAACTCCTCTTCCGCCACCCGAAGAGTCTGGACACTCGTCAGGGCAGAGAGGTCGACTCTCGGAGCCGCCTGAGCAGAAGAGGACGCAAGGACCATTATCCCTTGCCCCGGCTGTGCCGCCACCTGACTTCTCGAACTCGAGCCAGCACAAGGCCCTTCAATATGAGTCTAAAGAAGAGGGGGTACGCTCCTCTCCGCCAGTTCTCCTTCGGCAGAGCCTACCATAACAATATCCGTCATCGGCACTGAAAGGGTAGGACCTGCATGCCCAGAGCAACCATCAATCGACGTAACCCAAAGGATGTGATGATAGAGCGAATGGGCCTCTTCATTAGTCAAAATTTGGCTTATCTTACCAAGGGAGGATCGCGGAGGCCGAGGTTCGTTCACAACTGCCATATTCTCCTCACTAGTACCCTCCAAACCAAATTTGGCTGGCTCTTCTGTCCCAACCACCCCGGAGGGAGGTACGACTCGATCAGCGTTATCTTGATAAAATTTAGCAGTTTTTGGGACAGGTTCATCGGAGCCCCCGTCGTCTCGAGTCACGACCTCAGCAACTTGAGATTCCTCTTCTCCTGACATCTACGAGAGGGAAGGAAAATGATTAAGATCAAGGCTAGAAGAAAGGAAGAACTAAATAAAGATGGTAGAAACTCGCTTTACCGCCGGAGCGGGGTCGACCTCCTCGCTTCTCTCCCTTATAGTTAGCCTGCGATGTCTGGTCACAGCCAGTTTTTGGGAGTGAAGAATACCGCCAACAGGGGACACTTGTCTGCTACGCTTCCGTACAGGACCAGGTGCAATAGGTGGCTGATTCGCCACTATCTCATCTGACGAAACAGGCGGCTGATCCGCCCCAACATCTTCCACCGGGAGGGAAAAGTTATCTGCATCATGCTCGTCCTCCTCATCCTCCGCATTGGTGGAGTCCGAGTCGGGCATTTCGACCATATTCTTCTTCTTCCTCCTCGTCTTGGCCCCTGAGGCTTCTCGTCCAGGCCGGGTACCAACAATAAAACTGACACCCAGGTTAAAAACGATGGGGAGCTTATTTGCCATAACATGGTATAGGGCCGCCATATACAAAATCTCTACCGGTGCCTCAATACCAGGAACCGAAAAAATGGCACGGGTATGGAATGTATCTTAGTAGTGTCAGGCCCTGACACAGTCAAGGAGGCTACCTTCGAAACCCAGACAAGAGCTGGGACTGTCCCAAAAAAGCTGGCTGTACCTAAACTGTCGGGCAAACCTACTGGGCAGGTAAGGCTCCAAGAAGACAGCATTGCGGTTGCGGTATACCAGGTGGACGGGGCGGATGTTACGCAACCACAGAAGCATATGGCCATCTAGAAGCTGAGGAGGCCCAATACCGTCGAGATATACGTCTGCTATTTCCTCAGCAGTAAAATGAGGGACGGATACGAAAAAGTCGTACCTATCTGCTCTCGCCAAAGCCATCCGGCAGGCACGCATGGTCTCGTACTCCCAAGACTCGTTGCGATAACGGAAGATAAAAGTGTCATCAGCAATCACGCCATCTTCAGAACCCGGCCTCATCAAAGACGAACAGTGCATCAGCAGCCACCCCATCAGATAATGATAGGGCAGCTCAGTCCGTTCAAAGTCTTTCGTCATATCGTGGACAATAACCTTGGACGCAAAAGTACGGAGGCCACGGTGTATGCTGTACACCATGGCCGGAATGAGAGCTAGTTTGACTCCAAAAACTAGCTTCACAGCAGGGAGGATAAAATCACGGCTGATCCTCTCAATAGAACCAGCTCCTCCCGAGACTACGCAATTCCGCAGCCATACCACCAAGAATCCTGCCAGGAGCGCCTTCTCTAATAGCTCTTGGGTATCCTGATAAAAATAACCAAAAGAGTCGGTCTGACTCCTAAATCAATCACTGGTGGTGGCCACCCTCTTGGCCGACGACACCAAGGCCTGAACCGCCTCCCAGGATTGAAGACTTCTAGAAGTAACTCGGCCTGAGGCTCCCGTCGAGAAGAGATAGCTTACCCAGTCCTTAGTGTGGGGAGCATTCCCTTCCGAGCTGCTATTCTTCTTGGCTATCTGCTGACACGTGCTATAGTGGCACAATATCTCCTGATAAATAGCCACGAAACCCGGATATCGTTCTTCCAGCTCTTCGAACTCCTCATTCGTAGGAGTGTATACCTCAAAAGCTTCATCCCCCCAAGGAAGCTTGGAAACCACGTGCATCTCATGGAGTACAAGCCCCATTTCCCCTATAGGTGTATAGAAGGTTTTCGTACGACGGTTGTACATCTCCAGCAGAGCCATAAATAATTTTTTGTTTACAGGTAAGCCGTGGCTGGTGCCCCGAATAGCGTGATAAAGATCAATCTCATGCAGAAAAGTCTCATACTTTCACGAGATCCACATAGACAGATTGATCCACGAGGGGATAGGGTGTATCCAACTTGGGAGTGCCAACCGGCCAATTGGATAGGAGCCTTTCCGAGCGAGTTGGTTCAGGAAAGTATCGGCTGCAGAAAATATGAAGTTGGGACCCGACACATTCAAGAAAGTACCCGGGTCCAATCCTATTACATAGCGGCTGGCATGTACCTTGCCCGCACACACTGACTTCATGCTGTTGTTGTAATGGATGTCGCCCACAAACATCCCATTCTGGGTAGGGGTCAAAGACTCTTCCATCTTCCTGTCCAATGGGAGCATATTAAACCAAGATAGTGGAAAGTGATGCTCCATTTGAGGGATGCGGATCGCCATCCCGTTAGAAATAAAGCTCCAATTCTTCGACACGTCCGGAACTTGACTATTCTTCACAGTCAAAGCGTCTCCGAAGAAGAACGTAGGCTTCAGGTACTCCCCTTCTAATTTTTCTGAATTCATCATGGCATATAGGAAGCAGAAGGGTTGGTTCTTGAGGGCATTCAACCTCGTCAAAGGCTCGTCACTAGAAAACTGGTCCGCCACATACCGAACTATCTGGTCATACCTATAGCCCATAGCGGCTTGGGCCTGACCCATCAGAGCTTCCCCCACATCATTAACTGGGAAATTCACTGAAAAGAGGACAAAAGAAATAAGTTAAAAAGATGGACAAGTAGAAATGATTGGTGTTTTCGAGCTTATGCGGCTCCAATTTAGTGGAGTCTCATACGGCCCAACTCAGAAATACTTATGTGGCTCCGTCCAGCGAAGGTTCATGCTGCAGTGTTTTCATATGGCTCTGTTCAAACGAAGTCTCATGCGACATAGTTTGGATAAGTTTATGCGGCTCATACGACAAATAAATTCATGCGAGCCTATACGGCCCAGCACAGCTTATTTGGTCCCGTTGGCGAAGTGCTTATGCGGCCACAGTAACAATTCTCATGCGGCTCGGACATGGAGTATACCCCATGCGGCTCGGACATGAGACATACATGCGGCACACATGAAGATGAAGGCTCGCGCATAGAACATGCGACATAGCAACAACAGTTAGGGTTTCAAGCTCACACAGCGTCCTTACCAGCAATAGGGAGGTGGACGTCGGGGTGAACTGCGGGCACGTCGGCTGGCGGAAGAGCTGCCACATTATCATTCGTCGACGCAGTCGAAGTAGAAGCAGCTTTCCTGCCCTTCGCCACCGCAGCCGAGGAAGATGCTGTCTTTTTATCCTTCGCCGCAACAGTTTTCTTGGGAGCCATTGGTGATCGGAGAAGAGGATGACAGTTAGGACAGAAAAGGCTTGAGTCGAAGGAGAGAGTAAAGAGATTTCTTCTCTTAATTACTCTTATTTATAGGAGGACAAAAGGGGGGAGGAAGCACGTGGATCGATGGAGCGCTTCGGGTCGTGTGCTACAGGCAAAACCGGCTCCTAGGATTTTGTCCCCTCTCATAAAGGAAATTCATCCAAAGAAAATCTAAAATTTAAATGAGCCGACTCTTGGGACTCCCTCCAAAAGACGGCTCAAATCAAAGGCAATCAATGCAAATATTTGCACATGTGGCATGAAGACGTGGCAAGGAGCCCATGCGGCCAAGCAGCCCATGCGGCTGGAAAGCCCATGCGACTCAGGTAGCCATGCGGCTGAGGAGGCCATGCGGCTTAAATATCCATGAGGCCAGAACATCCTATGCGGCCCGAAGAATTTTTACATGGCCATGCTTCTTATTCAAAGTATTTCAATTTTGTAAATTAAAAACTTTGAAGGGGGTCTTGTAGAAGCATGGAAAAGAATAAAGATAGACCTATGCGGCTCCAACAGAAGGATCCCCATGCGGCTCAGGATCCCCATGCGGCACAGAAGTCCATGTGGCTCAGGGGTCCATGCGGCTCGGATAGATCCATACAGCTCAGAAAGAAGCCACGTGGACTTCAATAGTTCTTCTCTATATTTGGCTGTATTTAATACTCTGACGGCTGCTCTGACAAATAACACCCATGACAGCTCTGACATAAAGACGCAATAATGACTGACAGGATGGCATGTTCATGGGAAAGAGGAAAAAATCTCCTTACAGCTAGCAAAATCCAACAAGTCCCGAGGCTACTCCATGCGGCCGCTCACTTCATGCGGCTGCCCATCTGCATGCGGCTGCCTATCCCCATGCGGCTGCCTATTTGTGTGCGGCTGCCTATCCCCATGCGACTGCCCATCTGTATGCGGTTGCCTATCCCCATGCGGCTGCCCCTCTGCATGCGACTGCCTATCCTCATGCGGCTGCCCCTCTGCATGAGGCTGCCTATCCTCATACGGCTGCCCATCCATGTGCGGCTGCAGGTTTCATGCGGCTGAGAGAACCCCCCCATATATGGCTCGGCCAGGACGGTCTAGTTGAGACACGTGGCACTCTTCGCTACAATTGAGAAACGTGGCAGTATTATCTTTCCTAGAATCATGGATGCTAACAAATCCTAAAAAAATTAGATTTGTTGCAATCGTCATAATTGCCCTGATGAAATCAAATCAAGCAAATTGGACACGTGGCAGGCTATTACAAATTATGAAGATTCATGGCAATCAACATTTATTGCCCATAGAGATTTGATACAATCTATATTAATTACCTAGATTTGCTATAATCAGAATTAATGGCCCAGATTTATTTGATCCTTAACCGCCGACTTATCAAGGAGGCAATCATTGCAAACCCTAATGATCACAATCCCACTTCTATAAATAGCAAGGTGTCATTCCCTTACAGAGGAGAGGATTTCTGGAGACCTGGAGAGCGGGAGAATTCAGGAGATGAGAGCAGAGAAAAGAGAGAGAGAGCACTACAGAGACATCCAGAGATCCAGCAACTGAAGGCGAAAGGAAGTCTCTACACACGTCCAAGTGCATTTCTTCACCAGAGCCAAGGCTGCATCCGATCGTCCAAGGAGTAAGGCAGAGCTGCCGTCGCTTTCTCGAGCCTCTACTATCACCCCTAGAATCTAAAATAAACAATTGTACTTAGATTGCTGTACCTAGATTTTCGTCCCTAGGCTTTCTTTGTACAAACGAGTTTGTATTGTGAAGTAAAAGTCCAGTCCTCCGATATAATTATTCTGTTCTTTTATAATTTATGGCAAACACTGGTAGGGCCGTCTTGATCTCGTCCATCGACTTAACCTAGATATGAAGTATGGACTCGAGAGTGTTGAAGCGCTGCCGATCACTGGGACCGTCTTGATCATTCTCAGTCATAAATACCGTTCTCACATGAGGAGAAGTGGAAGAAACTGTAGAAGACGTGCCCTCCGAATCATACCCTCGTATAGTGAAGTCGTCAGGGTATGTAGAAATATTCTCCTCTGGTTCGGACTCGAAGAAAGTGCCACCCCCTGCATAGGAGGTTGCCTCATCTTGGCGCTTGTGGACATTTCAGGGACGTCAGAATCTGTTGTATCTGCTGGGGGATTGTTTCCCCAGGTTCATCTTCTTGGAACACCAAATTATTGTGGATGTTTCGAGGAGTGCCACCCCCAGCTCCAAATACCCCCAGGGAGGTAGATGACGAATCTCCAAGTGTTCAAGATTTTGTCTTCGAGCGGATACCTTGATAAACTCCTCCTGTGATGGCTGTGGACAACCGCTTAGATGAGAGTTTCTTGGTCGTACTGGTTGAAATTATCGGGCTTGAGGTATTTATTTACTTCCCTTCTTTGCCAATAGGGACCTTCCGGGCAGAGTTACAGGAGGCGACAGGAAGCACCTCGTCTCCCAAGCTTTGTTGTAGGGCCAGTCCTGGCTGCTGTAGTCGTTGGAAGATGGACTGCCGGTCCTCCTGCACTGATGCCTTGTTGCAGCAGTTGACAATGACTTGAGTGCAGTGATGTCCATAGAAGGACTCTTTGCACACCAAGTTTTCTTCTCTTTTTTTGCGCTTGTGAAGAATCACATCTCGCAATTCAAGTACATCTCGATCAAACTTTACACTCATTTTGTGGGCCCAGGGATCCTGAGCGCACGAGTGCATTGGTATCATGTTTGTCCCCTGATGCAGGGCTAGTAAAAACACTTGCCCTCGATCATTGTTGGGAGACTCTTGGGAACTACCCTGTCCGTTTGTCGTCGGGGACTGGACACGGACGGTTCTGTTCAACTTTCTATCAGAGGCCCGCATAACAGTTAGCGAAACTCTCTGATGGTCAAAGGTTGGGACAGCTGACTGAGCTCGACGAGCCCGCGTTGTCCTACACTTCTTCGTTCTAGCACCCGAGGGCGCGTAGTAGAAAGAGTCCAAACTGTGCCGTATAGACTCTGACACATTCTCATTGGAGCTTCTGATGTCAGGACCGCATGAGAGGCGGTCAAAGACTGAACCTGAGCCGCATAGGACAGATGGCTAGCGGCCGGGATTGGATGCCGCATAGGTCATCTCCCTGCGGTTAGGATTGGTGGCCGCATAGGCATTCTGCATGCGGGTGGGATTAGTGACCGCATGAGCCTTCTGCATGCGGCTGGGATTGGTGGCTGTATGAGCCTTCTACATGCGGCTGGGATTGGTGGCCGCATGAGCCTTTTGCATGTGGCTGGGATTGGTGGCCGCATGAGCCTTCTGTATGCGGCTGGAATTGGTGGCCGCATGAGCCTTCTATATGCGACTGGGATTGGTGGCCGCATGAGCCTTTTGCATGCGGCTGACACCCTTATACGGCTTCTTCCTGGACCGCATAGAGTTCCCACTTGCTCCCTTAAGTCCAGTATCGTAGTGTTTTCTTTTTTTGGACTTGGGGACAGCAGGCCCTCTGCGGCCTGAAGTGCGGCCGCTTGTGAGTCTTCTTCTCCGTCTTGGAAAATGGAGAACACTTCTTCCAGAGCTTGAGGAGAGGCAACGATTTTGGGCCTCCACTCCCTGCGGGCCTTCTTTGGGCCGGCTCGTTTCTGGGTGGGGCTAGCGCTCCCCTCTGAGAGCATCTCTTTAAACGCTTGCTGGTCGAAGCGAACAACCCGCATCTGTTGCGTGGAGCCGAGTTAAGCTGCGTCCGATTGCATCACCAATTTTATAGCAGTGGAGAAGTTAATCCCCAGCAGAGTCGCCATCGTGTTTGCCATTGATTATCGTAGAACAGAGCAGTTTTATAGGAGGACTAAACTTTAACTCATAATTACAAACTCGTTTGTACAAAAGAGGGCCTACGAACAAAACCTAGAAAAAGCAATCTAAGTACAATTGTTTAGTTTTGATTCTGGAGGGTGACGGTAGAGGCTCGGGAAAGTGCTATCAACTCTGTCTTACTTCTTGGACGATCGAACACAACCTCGGCTCCGGTGAAAAAATGCTCTCTCTCTGCCTGGGTGTGTATATCTCTCTGTGTGTCTCTGTATGGAAATAGCACCTTGCTATTTATAGGAATTCATGAGTAATAGGGTGTACGGCCACGTGGCTAATTTTGGGCCACATCCTTGTAACCGTGCCTCGAGAAGTGGGCAGCTGGGGATTGGTTAAGATTGATCATGATCTGTTTGTTGCACAAAATCCAAACTATTAAAACTTGGTCAATTTATACCACGCGTCTCAACTGCTACTCTGTGGCGAGCCGTATGAATGATGCATCCTGGCTGAGCCGCATAAAAGACTGTCCCATAGTCGAGCCGCATGAAGGATGTATCATGTATGAGCCGCATGAAGGACTGTCCCATAGCCGAGCTGTATGAAGAGTGTCTCATGACCGGGCCGCATGAAAGTTATCTCATATCCGAGTCGCATGAAGGACGTCTCATAATTGAGCCGCATGAGAGTTGTCTCATGGCCGAGCTGCATGAGAGTGGCCTCATGATCGAGCCGTATGAGAATGGTCTCATGACTGAGCCACGTGAGAGTGGTCTCATGACTGAGCTGCTTGAAGGTCGCATAGGTGATCCACATATAGAATTATTTTTGGAATTTGTGAACTGTGCCAGATATCATGCAGATTTTTTCATCTTTTTAGGAGCATGTCACGTCTTGTCTTTATGTCAGAGCCATCATCTCTGTCAGAGCTGTCGCCTTTATGTCAGAGTAATTATGGCCAGCTGCTTAGGCTGATTTTGAACCGCATAAGGTTTTCTGCTATTTGTGGGCCACATGAAGATTTTTGAGCTGCATGAAGCTTTCTGGATTTTTGAGCAGCATGGAGCTTTCTGGGTTTTGAGCCGCATAGAGAATCCCCTTCTTTCCTTGCGCTTGTGAAGGATCACATCTCGCAAGTCAAGGACATCTCGATCAACCTTTACACTCGCTTTATGGGCCCGGGAATCCCGAGCAAACGAATGTGTAGGTATCATATTTGCTCCCTAATGCGGGTCTAGTAAAAGCACATTCCCTCGATCAATGTTGGGAGACTCTTGAGAACCACCCTGTCCGTTTACCGCCGAGGGCTGGACACGAGCGGTCCTATACAACATTCCATCAGAGGCCCGCTTAACAGTTAGCGGGACTCTCTGATGGTCAGTAGTTGGGACAGCTGACTGAGCTCGACGAGCCTGCGCTATCCTAGACTTCTTCGCTCTAGCACCCGAGGGTACGTAGTAGGAAGAGTCCAAGTTAGAGAACCACCATGTCCGTTTGCCGCCGGGGGCTGGACACGGGCGGTCCTATACAACTTTCCATCTGAGGCCCGCTTAACAGTTAGCGGGACTTTCTGACGGTCAGTGGTTGGGACAGCTGACTGAGCTTGACGAGCCCACGCTGTCCTAGACTTCTTCGACTTAGCACCCGAAGGTGCGTAGTAGGAAGAGTCCAAGTTGGAAGGAGGGAAGGAAAGTTGGTGCCCTTTTCAAAGGAGGCAAGGGGGCTCTATTTATAGAATGGAGTGAGCCCTTTCTTCTTCTCCTTTCCGATATGGGACTAAAATAAATATTTTTTATGCTTCTACAAGACCCCCTTCAAAGTTTTTAAATTGCAAATTTAGAATACATTGAATAAGAAGCATGGAAAGTAAAGTTGTTTTGGTGTTGCAACCTATCAGATGTAGCATGGACGTGATAGGTTGGGTACTTTCGCTGGGGATTTTGTATGGACATATCATCCTTGGCGTACCTTGGTTTTAGGTATGGATAATAAGTTGAGAGAGGGAACCATCATATTTACTCAGAGGTGGCGAGAACATGGTAAATATGGGGTTGATGGTAATGAGGACGTGGCGGGAGTGGACTCAGTTTAGGATACATAGAACAACTCAGAGGTAATATGGACGTAGAAGTTCTATGTAACAGGTAATGAATGCCACGGAACAACTAGGTTCCAGAAACATATGATCTTGTTACCTTGAGGAAGTTATGTTTTTCGTCTCAATTTTATATTTTTTTCATGTAGTTTCTGTGATCGTCTCACTGAGCGATATTATTTACAACTTCTCCTCCTGCTCGTTGGAGCCAAATATCAAACATGATCTTGTTACCTAGTTTGTGAGGTTAACCATCGTAGATCAGCCAGTTGGGCGGCTGGATGAAATACAGACGTAGAGCGTGAGCTATTTTTGCCGTATACAAGATCAGGACAGGTTAACACCGTCCCTTGATATTGACGGCGGGAAGTTGAAGCCCCAATTTCTTTTTGGGGACCGTTTGGTTTTCGAGGAGATAGAAATATTCTTCCTCATGTCGGTCTGGTTTTTTGAGAATGATGGTCTATTTTTGTACGTCCCACTGACTGACCGCCATCTACCGTTATCTGTTTTCTCTTATTTTATCGAAAAATGGCATTTGGAGTGGGATTTAACCCCTAGCCAGGCAGGTCTGATTTTAAGCCAGATTAGGGCAGAGAAGAGTCAAGATACTCTTGTACCCATTCGGGATGGGCCGTCATCTCTCCTGCGGTTGCTGCTTTCCGGAAGTAGGTTTAGTGACATCCCTATGGATCTGCATCCTTTTGGTGCTTCCATCTTTACAAACAAACTCCTGGCTGCTGGTCACACATATCCGAATGGCCTCTTTCGGGTTGAAGGTCGGGTTCACTTTAACAAGAAGTGGAGTGATCTGATACGATGGTTGTTGTATACTTTTAAAGATGATGTCAGTGGTACTGGCATTTGTCATGCCATAAAGGGCACTGAGTACGGGATTCATGTCAATTATTATTTTTGGCTCTGCTGAAGCTATTTAATCAAGACATTAGGACCTTCTTTCTGCCGTATGGGGAGATGGGACTGGCTCTTCATGAGATCTTTGCTATTTCAAAGCTGCCTTGGGGTGAGGACCCATACGAGGAGTACTGCCTGACCTCTGAGGAGCTCGCTGGATTGGAGGGTATGTACCCAGAGATGATGGTGGTGTACAAGGACCTACTTTGTCATCACCAAGCTTGTGTGCAACTGGATGTTGCCAAGACTCAGCCTCATTCTAATGCATGGAGACAGTATTTTTTCTGCACGGATCTGCCAAAATGTCAGCCAATTCGTCCTTCTTTTCGTAGGGCATATAGTCTTGCCAAGATAGAGGTAATGGAGGCGAAGACTCAAACAGAACCTCCTCTATTAGGTGCTGACGGAGGGCCCAACGTTTCGCAGTTGTTTTCACCAAAACACGACCCCTGTCAGCCACAAGGCGATGCTAGCTGCCTTTCTGATGATGTGGCTGAGGAAGGCTATGGTTCCTGGAGGTTTAGGCTCCATGGGGGCGACTGGGCAGGGAACTCATTATGCCGGTTGTGAGATTGGCGTTTGGTCATTCTCTGGTGCTGCTTTCTGCTATGGTTTGTAACACTCTTCGAGGTCTGCAAGACTTTTTAAAAAGTATTATAGTGTCATAGAGGTGCTGTCGAGTTACCCCGGGTTGTGCTACCATAACATTACCTGATAGCTTGGTTGGCCCTGCATCACAACAGTTTGTTTGCCTCAGCTGTCGTAGCAGGTCATGAGGAAGAGGACGCGCTTCTGCAATTTTTTCATGGGGCAAAGTAGTTTTATGACCATGTTCTTGTATGTAGACGAATGCTGAGTCATTTGGATCGTTATAGTTTTAACATGGTTTCGCCTTCCTATGATGGTCATAATGCTGGTGACCATTTGTTTGACCGAAATGATGTACGGGGAGGGCTGACCGTCGGTGCTTTCCGGTGGTTACTATATATCCGTCCTTCACATCTTGTGTACCGGAGCCAGAATAAGGTATATTTGGAGCCTTAATTGCCTAGCCGCTTCGTACGACTGTTTGGCTATAGACAAACTGGTGGGTAATCCCATCCCATGTCTGGGATATGAGGGAAGTTTATTGGACGGTGCCCGTGCCTGGAGTTATTATAAGGCCGTGTCCACTGGGGCAACGTTTGCTTTTTCTGACGTGACTTGGGAGCCCCGTACTTTGTTTTCTGCCGGTGAGGTTCTACTGTCTGACGAACAAATTTTTTCCCAGTTATGACCAAGGATAGAGCTTTCTTGTGGGTACGAGATTTGAGAAGCATCAACCACAGTCCCAGGAGGTAGAAGTAGCTGGCAATGGGTATTCGGTCGGTTTGAGCAACTTCCGAGAACGAAGGGAGGATATAGTGCCCTTGAGTTCTTTACTGAAGCGCCCAGCATCTCAAGCAGCAACCGTTCCTCCTCGTAAGAAGGTAAAATAAGTAGCTAACAGAGGTGTTTCCCTGCGACGCAGCGTGCCCCTTGTTGCGTCTACTTTCCAGGTATATTTTGGTTCCTGGTTGTTTCAAGTTTTTCTGCCTGTGACTCTATTATTTATTCTTGTTCTGCTGGCACGGGCACGGGGAACACGTGAGCGATCGGAGGGGATTCCGGTCTAGGATTGGGGTCCTACCACTGGGTCATAGGAGGCTCTTCCTCCTGCTTCTTATAAGGAGTTGGTCTCCACGGGTGCTTCTGCGACGATACCCGAAGTTGCCCTTGTATCTCAGGATGGCACAGCCCGGGTACCCATATCAGAGACGGCTTGACCATCCGAAGATGTCGAAGATACTTCTGTTGGTTCCTTTTGGAAACCTCTTTTTCCTGGGGGTATAGAAGGATCAGTGTCGGAAGAGTTGCCCCTGGCGTTTATTTCTTCGCGACATCATACGGAGGTTGAAGAGACCGTTAGAGATCCTGTGGTGGATACTGTCGATGAGTCAATCGACCGGGGTGATGTCATACTCGATGAGCCTCCGACTGAAGCTCTGGTCGACACTATTACCCTTGACAGCAGTATTGATGTGCCGATTGATAGGACTCCTAAGCGCTCGGGTGAGGTGGGACAGTCGGCTGAAGGGGCGGATGATATCTTGGTGGAAGAATCCTTTCATTGGGTCTCGCCTGGTCTTCTTGACGAGATCACTGTCAAGCTTCCCGTTGAGAAACCCATGGAGGGATTAATCGTTGAAATATCGGCCGAGGTGTCGGTTATGGGGACTAGCGAGGTGGTGACTGCTGTGATTGTGTAGGCTCCGATTAATGTAGATTCGGGACCTTGTGAGGATCCTACCGTGCATTCCCCAGCCTCAGCTCTTGTTCTTTTCCCGTCGTTGGCCTTTGTAACGACGACGGTGCCTACTGCTTCAACTGCACTTCTTGGGCATGCGCAAGCTACCACTTCTGCCTATGGGTATTTTATCGCAGCCTCTCCGGTGACTGCTACGAGTTTGGCTGATAAGGAATATTATGCCAGGCTTTTGCTGAACACTATCTGCACTGCTTTGACCCACAGTATAGAGGGCATTTTGCAAGGCCAACCGTTGTTTAGGTGGGTCTGGAACCAAGTAGAGGGTCAATTGATGATCTTGCACGACTATCCGGAGTGTGAAGCGCAGGCTGTGATCACAAGAGACTTGTTGGCTGACTTAGAAGCCACCGCTCTAGAGCTTTAGGATCTGGAGCGTAGCCTACCGACCCTAGCTATGGCAGAACTAGAGAAGATTGCTTTCAAAAAGTTCTAATATGAGCAGAGGAGCCGGGCATTTACTGATCGACTTGCCGAGGTTGAGTTAGAGATCGAGGAACTGGTTGATGCCGAAAAGGCTTGGGTCTGTTGTCACGCAGCTATGAAAGATCAGTACTAGACCCTCCGGGAGCAGATTCAAAAGTTGAAAGTGACCCTGGTTCTTGCTGAGAGTGACCTAGAAAAGTCGGAGGCCCAGAGGGGGGGTTCTTCGCCAACGTTCTGAGGCTCTAGCTCAGGAAAAGGAGAGCATTGGCGTTCGTCAGGCTGAGTTGGCCCTTGCGCGCCAAGCTATGTCCTCTATTGAAGACAAAGCTGCTTAGCGTCGGGAGGCTGAGCGAAGGGCCCAAGCATTGGCTGAGCATCAGAGGGCGCGTTTGAGAAGCCGGTCAGAAGGGCTTAAAAACCAATCTTCTCAATTTTGACTTCTTTCTTTCTTCTTCTTGTCTCTCAGTTTATGAGAGTATTTTTGTAATAGAAAACACCATCTCATTTATATATAAAAATTTGGCTTTCTTTTTCTCTTTGTCTTTGTGGTTGTGAATTTTGTACAGAGGTAAGAATTCCCTTAGAGGAGATAACTCTATTGGGAACAGGGTGTTTACTCAGAGGTGATATGGACATGGTAAACACGGAACTTTTTGCTGAGACACTTTCCTTACTCAGAGGTAATATGGACATGGCAAGGATAGACTCTCCGGGGGTATAGAACGACTCAGAGATAGTGCGGACGTAAAGGGTTCTATAAATAACAACCGCGTGGGATCGTCATGGAAGGGTTTCCTCCTCAGAGATAATATGGACATTGCCGACATTCTTCACTAGAATAACAGTTCATAGGTAAGATAGACATTAAATATTTTTTAGGAAATTATGATAACTCAAGGTTATCATAGAAAGGGATGACTACTCAGAGGTAATATGGACATGGTAGATACAGTATAGAATAACACTTCAGATGTGGTATGGACGTAAAATGTTTTCTAGATAGTTATGCAACATGGAGTCATGGGAGAAGCGACTACTCAGAGGTAATGTGGACATGGTAGACGCGACTTTGACTAAGGTGTAGGGAATCAATCCAGTGGTAATATAGACGTGAAAAGTTTTCTACTAGGGATAGGTATAGAAGGGATGAATTCTTTTAACGGAACCCATGAACACTTACTGGGAAGTGGGAGGTTTACACTATTAGAAACGCCATTCCCATTGAGATCCTAGGCATTGCACCCAGGGTTCATCTTCGAAGTATTCGAACATTTGGTCTTCGTTCTCGAGCGGAGGATTTGTGGAGACCATATTAGCGGACAACATCTTTTTGAAGACCTGACCGGTACTGGTGTCAGAGTCCCAGGTTGAGGAGTCAGAAGAGTGCAAATGCATGATGACTTCCATCACTGAGTCTTCTGAAGTTAAAGTGGATGTAACAAAATCCAACCTCCGACGGAAGCACTGGTAATAGTTTTGAGCATTTCCCTTTGGAGCTCGAATCCATAAAGGAAGGTGTCGGCCATGTCACGACCCACGCCCAGTGTAAGGGCACGAGACCGTAGGTACGTCCAGCCTACGCTGCCGTGTCGGCGGTAGAACGCTATCCTATGTCACAAATATCTAACACAGTATAAATGTATATGTACAGAATATACACTCCAATCGGAGGATAATACATAGGGTACAACTCAATCACAAATCTAAGATGGATAATAGCACGATAAGATAGATTTAAAATCATCAAAATAGAGATACAACCAGAAGGAAATAAGTCTATGTGTTAAACAATACTACAACAAACATCTAAATAATACATCTCAAAAGACAACACAAAAAGTAAGATAAGCCCTGGCAGTCTAGCCTAGGCAATAGGTTAGTCTCCTCAGCATAAACTGGATCCTCCTGAGGGTCCAGGTTGTAAGTGTCATCTACACCAGCTCCATAGTAGGTGGGGCAAAAATCCTTCTCGTTCTCTGTAATATTTTCAACAGGTCCAGTCAGGACATGAGCGAATACATAACTCTCATACAGTTCATAACATGGCAGAAAATGTAGAACAAGCAATATAATAAAATACGTAAAACGATGTAAAAAGATGTAATGAATAATAAAAGCAAATAAATATGAGTACATGAAGGTTGTATAGAAAATAAGAACTGTAAGTGAATATAAGTGATTTAGAGCATAAGATGGTTATGTAATCAGTTTGGATTGCACATGCCTAAGTTAACAGAGTTGTACATGATGAAACTACTTGGGAATTGATCATAGAACCACTTTTACTCACCCCTACCCCAATCAATACACAAGGATCTAGTCAAGTTGTATTACGTACATGAGGTTTGGTTATACATGAAGCACATGTAAACATGAGAGTACATGAGAGCACATGAGTGTACATGAATAATATGAGTATGAAGAATACATGATGTACGTGAAAAGCACATGACATGAAGTATCTGATGCACCCAATGAGGGGATAACATCTCAAGAAAAGATCCATATAGTACCAATCCATGATAACAATATTACAGCATCAAGTAAAGTAGTCTAGGGCAAGAATATAAGTCTTATCAAGAATGAAACGATCATTGCATGTACTCGCCTGATATCTTGAGCGACTGATGAGAACAGATGTCCGAACCGACGTAACTGAGTCCTATTTAAAGCAACACAGGTTACAATATATTCAAAATATAATAATTAAAGTTTATAATGTATTCTATATGATTCTAGGTCAATCTAGGTTAAAGTCAACTCTTGGTCAACTCTAATCAACCTTCTAGTCAAACTAGGTCAACATCTAAGCTAA
This sequence comes from Iris pallida, assembly GCA_029216955.1. Classification (NCBI taxonomy): domain Eukaryota; kingdom Viridiplantae; phylum Streptophyta; class Magnoliopsida; order Asparagales; family Iridaceae; genus Iris; species Iris pallida. The sequence goes on from JANAVB010015600.1 coordinate 38,197,599, forward strand.
CTTGGTCAACTGTCTAGGATTTGGTCAAACTCTAGTCAACATACTTATATAGGCCTAGTGAGTCCATTTATAGGTCAATCTATAGGTATCTCAAGGTATGGGCTAAGATACCAAGGTACAATAGATAGATATCATATAACTCTATAAACAAATATAGCCTGACATCTATATATACTCTAACGTATATCTACTATGCCTATATATCACAACTGAACTTTGTAACATACTCACAATACTTACCTCACCCCATATGATACTAATATATATGTGAAGGTAAGCCTTCACATACCCATACCCATACACATAACCTGACAAGTATCAGTTACACATGTAATCACGTATACCTATCTAGTCACTTATATGTATCCTCTCAATATCACATACATATACCTCATGACAACCCATAACCCATATATATAGCCATACCCATAACCCATACATAAACTCTAAAATCTGAGCTCTATATAAACACAATAGCATCCCAAACCTATATATATCAGATATATATAGACTATACCAATCATCAACACCATATAACAAATATCCATATCAGATAACTGTGTTGCATCACAGATCAGAATCTGATCCCAAACCCATATATAGCTCAAATACAACATATCAAATCTGGACATGAAGGGTGACTGTGCTGTGTGTGTGTGTGTTACAAGGTGTACAGTGTCTAACCAGTGTAAAGTATCAGAGCGTCACAATGTGAAGTGAAAAGTGTTCGAGAGGTGTCAGTGTCATGTATGTATTAGAGTGTCTAATATTGTGTACAGGCAAATGTGTCATGTGTCAACATGTTAGGGGGTGTGTGTGTCCAACCACAAATTTCAAATAGTGAAAAAATTATGGTATCAGACATGTACAGAACTAAAAGGAAGTGCAGTGTTCAGTAACATGTGTCGAGCATGTGTGGGTGTATGTGTGCATGCAAATCATGTAATCCAATGTGTCAATTGGTGTCTCATACAAGGGTGTATGTGTCTAGCATGTCAGAGTGTCCCTAAAATGTGTCCAAGTGTGTCAATGTGTCCAGTATAATACAGTATCAGAAACCTGAGAGGATGCGTGTGTGCGAGTGTCGATAGCACTTGCGAGTCGAATAACTCATAGAATACTAGATCAAACCAACCCAAACTTCTTAGGCCACGTGTAAGAGATTGTATCTTCCCAACCCAACAGGTGGCACATGATATCGTGTAGTATCCAAAAAGAACGGACATGGCAGCAGCAGGGCAGCTACTGTTCACCCAGTACAGTTTGTGCGATGTGTCCCCGTGTCCATTTAGACACAGTAGACCATCACAAAATCAACTCAGAGAAATACCACTACAATCTACATTAAATAATCTTTCCAAAAAATATAATTTACGCTAAAAAATAGAGAACAAAAAGTCCTAAGGGGCATTTCATCGAACACTTGAGTAATCTCTGCGATACAGAACGATACGCCCATGATACGGGCATCAAATGGATTCGATTTCTAACCAAACATAGCCTAGGGCTAGGGGGACCCTAAATGAGTGCATTTATTGTGAGAAATTAGGAAACAAATAGCTTTATAGATAATTACCTATAGAGAGTTAGAATCTCAATAAAAATTCGTTTGGAAAGATCCTACTCCAAATCTAATGGCCAAATTTCTTCTGATCCTTGCTATCTTGCCAATAAAGACCTCCTCTACACAAGGGAAGTGCAATGAAATTGATTTGGATGAATTTGGAGGTAATTTGATGAAAGGGAGCAAATTTGGGGAAGAAGACAAATTTAGGGTTAGGTTTCCAATAAAAGAGGCAAAAGGGGGCTAATGATTACTTATATAGGTGCGGGTATCCATCCTTCGCCGGCCATGGGTGATTCTAAGGTTAGGTTTAGGTCCAATTTAGTTTAAAGGCCTTCTCAAGTTGTAAATCAAGCCTTTTAGGAAAACGCTCAAACTAGACTAAGGTTTCAACAAATATCTTGCTTCTAACTTAGTATCTAGATATTTTAGAACTTAGTTAACTAGTTAAATTCTACTAACTAAGTTTCTAGGGTCATGATCAACATCTAGATTAGGTAATTCTAGGGTTAGACCTAATATAACACTTAGCACATTATTAATTAAATAAAATTCAAAAATAATTCAATATTTATAAATTACCAAAATACCCTTATTCTAGAAAAGTGGTAGTGACAGGATTACCATAGTTGAGTTCTTTGTTGTTGTTCAAGTCGTAACCCATCTTCTGGACGAGGTGTTTGGCTTGAGTAGCATAACGGTAGAGTTGCATCTTACCGTTGTCGGATTTTGGTTCTCCTAGAGTTAGTCGCTGAGGATGCTCCAATCAACCAAAGATGATGGGTACCTCTTTCTTCTTCTTTGCTGGAACTAGAAAGTAAGAGCCCCGGGAAGGGACAACTCGGATCACAAGGTTGGCGGTTGGCACTTATGTTTGTAGCCTACATATAGAGTTGTCTAAGAAATATCCAGTGTTCTAATATCCACGAGAGTAATTTGAAGACAACTTTCTATTAATAAAACGAGAAATTTTATCCCGAAGGATTACATCATCTAAAAAGTGCATTTTGGTATCGGCACAGACGTAGTCTCCAAGCTCCTCATCGGTGAGGACTAGGGCTATCGAGGGAGGAAGCGGAGGATGCTTCTCCTTTAGCTTGACCACCAAGGGGGCTACGGTCAGAGGTTTTTACGCCTTCATGGTTGGCTTTGGGGATCTCAGGGGTAGCCTTATTCATATAGGCTCTTGGCCATCATCTGACGTCATCGAGGGCGAAGATGGCGCTTTACTTCGAAGCTTGACGATGAGGGGTGCTGATACCTTGGTGGTTTTCCCTTCAATCGAACCTTTAGTGGTTCTTCAGTAACTGCTGCACTTTCTGAGGCTGTCTCTGCCTCGTCGTCGGCGTCATTTCTCTTATTGTCCTAGGGGACTGACTTGTACAGATCAACATCCGTACAGTAGGCTTCAAGTCCCCGGAACAGGTCGATATCAGCAAATTCGGTCTTGATAGTCCCGTCGCTGGCTACGTACTTTATGCATTGATAGAGAGTGGAAGGAACGATCATCTACTCATGAATCCATGGTCATCCCAACAGCATGTTGTAGTTTATGTTAGCGTTGATGACATAGCAAGTTACTTCAATATGGAGGTCACCTATTTGGCACTTCAAGCAAATTTTGCCCAGGGGCTCGCTCTTTCCTGCGTTAAGGCCGCTGATTATTGTGTTCAATGTAGTCAGCCGATACATCGGGATCCCTAGAGTTTGGAGCTAACTCCATGGGATGATGCTGAGAGAGAAGCTTGGATCGATGTAGATGCGGTCGACTTTAATGGCACCGACATACCCTGTATAGTACAGAGGCCTATTATGCCGACTATTCTTCAGCAGCATGTCTTGCTGGATGAAAATGATATTTGGGATCCCTTCGACAATATTATGATAATGTGGGCAGGCTGCAGGGTCTTCCTTGGGTGGTCGCACCTGAGTGAGAAAGGACTCGGCGTTCTGCAAGGCTTCGCTAAGCGTATCTCGGGTCTTTTTGGAGAGACGAAGGATCTCGATGACTGATAATCTAGCCGGGATATTGGTGAGCTGCGCTAGTATGTCGAAGTTGTAGGGTGTGATAGTGTAGTGCCCCGTTTCGCTCAGTCAATTAGAGGAATCTAAATGCCAATGGCGTTTGGATTTAGCCATGCAACGTCTTGTTCGAAGATCCGCACTGTCGAGACGACTCCTCGCTCAGGTGGGTGGCTTTGGTGAACTTGCCTCAGCTTGGCCTTCATACTAATAAAACGAATGTTTTCAAATGCACAAGTAGGCTTGATAAGAAAATAGATGAATCTACATAGCTAAGGGAATAATTCCAAGTCGGATCGATTGAGTTAAGAATATGGAAGGGTCCTATGGTCGGTTTAGAAGTGTGGCACATTGTGCTTTCAAAATGACACTCGGTCCTTTATCCCGTGGCTTGGGAGAAAGAAGTTGGTTTAATTTTCCACAAAGCTATGAACTTAGCCTAAGTGATAGGCATCGTACGTATAAATGCTTGATAAAGCATGCACGGTCCTATCATCCAAGGCTTGGCATAGCCTTTGGCCATCCTACGGATTAAGTTGTTGTACGATTGAGTTAAGCAAAAGTTATGTTGGGCTGTCGAAGTCATTCTAAGCACTGTTCCACGATTTCTGCGGTTGTTAAGTCATATAGTCCCATGATCTCAAGGCTCATCATATAAAGTATGACTTGGACGATAGCATCACGTAGAACACAAGTCAATTTAAGGCACAAGCCACGGTCAGCACTATGAAAAGTTAGCCATGGTCTATGGTACTTAAGGAACATGTTTTGTTCAAGTTAAGTAGGAAGGCTATACGATAGTCGTTCCCTTGGTTTCAAGGAAAGGAAAGTTCATGCGACCGTTTGTCGTCGAGGCGGTCCCACATTTTGGCAGTCTCTAAGGATGCACATTTTGTATCGTATGGTTCTGATGCACGTTTTGCATCGTATGGTTCCGATGCACGTTTTGCATGATATGGTTCCGAGCACGTTTTGCTAAGTATGGTTCTATTCGTACCTCAAAGTAGGCTATGCATTTATGTGAGTCTATGTGTTCTCGTAGATGCGTGGTCATGGACAGCTTGTCGACAAAGCTTTCTTCCTCGACTGGTATTACGTCGGGGTGCCGAGGCCAATCGACCTAGGGGGAAGACTTTATAGCAACGTTGGATTGCACCGCGTGGGTAGTCGGAGGATTTCCATGGGGCTAGCTACCATGCATTGAAAGACCCGCCTCCTACCCGAGCTATGTCCACGATGGCTTGGATTGCCAGAGACTTTCATATAGATAAGTTGGTGTGCTGAGTGACAATCCGCGTTCACGGTGTCGGTTGATTCAAAGAAAGTATAAGCACGACACGTTTGAGTTAAGAAGTTATGCACGGTTGTAACATAATATGGAGCCTAAGATTTGGCTAAGCAAAGACACGTGCTTCGGCATGAGATGTGGCGTCTAGTAATAAGTCATCGGCATAGAGTTGCATAAGTTGGAATTGAGTACTTTTGAGTTAAGTCAAAAAGGGCCATAGGACAAGTTCAGTTAAGTCATATTGAATTGCGGGGCACACCCTCAATATGTTATGGCACAACTACATTGTTATGACACAAGTATAGGCAAGTTACTAAGTGGCGAGGCACCGCCTCAATTATGTTATACAAAAAGATTTATGGTACGACCAAGTTGTTGCGTACCAACTATCGGCCGAAAGGCAAGCACGAGTCGATAAGATGACGTTGTTGGCACGAGAAAGTCTAAAGGCAAAGTATGAGTAAGTTGTCGGTGCAAGACATGGTGATGGTCTATAGACACAAAATAGGCCAGAGTTTGTGTCCTAAAATTGATCCTAAGGCAAGGATAAAAAGGCAATCTTAAAAAGGATATGTTGCACAAAGTAAATGAACGTGTTGGTTTTGTATGGGTGGACGAGGAGCTCACACCACCAGTACAGTTGAATACTGACACCCACACAGTATTTATGTGCAGGCACAGGTAGAAGCTCAATGGCGCGGAGCTCGCTTGGATGCGTCGAGGCATAGAGTCCCTTGGCATTTCGAGGCGTACGGTCGCATGGAGTCTGGACTTATATGGGACATAATGCATGGACATCGCCTATCTGAAGCATCCGCTGTCTCATTAATTGTATTGAGAGATTAAAAGAGGGAGCAGAGTGACTTGTATTATGAGAAGAGTGAGCTTGAGTGATTGTAATCTTGGACTCGTGCCCACCTATATAATCTTCGTTTCAATATCAATAAAGAGCATATTTGAATGACTTATGTTTTGCTTCAAGTTTTCGCTGATGTTTATTCTATGTTTCTGCTTGGAACTTCTGTGTGACGACCCCTTCGCTTAGCCTGTAATCGACGTTATGGAACCCGCCTTGCACGAGTACAATCTAGGCTCGTACGACATCACGCTTTAGTGAGGACGATCGCTCCTACGGGGGCGGGGCATGACATAATGGTATCAGAGCACGGCTTTACGTCCTTGGACTTTCGATTAAATTCTTTAACTCTGGTGTTGGTTCTGCAAGCTCTGATGTTGTTTCCGCGAATGATATTGTTAGTGTGCTCTCTCTCTCTCTCTCTCAATATTCCATGGAATGTCCATACAATAAGTCTATATAATTTTTAAATAGTTTGAGAATAGTTTTTGATAAAATAAAAGATGGTTCATGTAAAGCACGGTTGGCTAAGTCGGATTGGGCATATACACCAAGATTGCGTTGATCTTAGCAAAGTCGTATACGGGATTCAAAATGTGTCGGACAATAATGAGTTGGACTCGATTGATAAAGGTATTGGTTAGTTGTGATAGAGGTGCTATCGTAAGGCGATATCGTCAATGCGATATAGATGGAACGTGCTTGAAATTGAGGAATAGTTCGAACGGAGATTCAAAGTAAATCGAATAAGAATTTTGAGGATTTGTCAAATGACTTCATCCCTGAGTGGTGTATAGGATAGCCTCGGGAATATCGATCAATTGAGGATACGGGGTGCCAATGAGTCTATTAACAAGCGTCACATATATGTAAAGCCTTAGATTGAGTATCATTAAGTCGTAATCTAAAAGTTTATGATGAGTTGGTTTGAACAAACTAGAAATGACGCGCACGAGAATTGAATTGCATAGGTATGAATTGTGAATATGATTGAGTAGGTAGATTGAACCGAGAAAAAGTTAAGGTGTACGAACGGATGACTCGATCGAGGAAATCGATATGAATCGTATACGAAAAGTTAGCACGATTGGATGATAGCGTGCATGGAAATGATTCGAATATTTGAGATGGACTCTATGGATTGGAATAGATGTTGCTCGATGATTTGAGTTAGCATAGATCGAGGCGTTTTAAGAAAATATGTTGCTCGATGACTTAAGATAGATGGATGAACATATGTGATTATGGATTTGAATGAATTGATCATGTGAATAATTCAGAGATTATTGAACGAATTTTGATCTTGAATTATGGGCAGATTGTGGTGCATCCAATTCGGATGATAACATCGGTTGCACGACTCAGAATTTGTTACAAATGAAGATTGTCAGGTTACGTATGTTATCGATTGTATTGAGGCATATCAAAGATCGATATGCGATAACTCGGGGGTACTCTGAATCAGGAAATAACGATCATGTAAAATGTTATTGTTTTCATGGATGCTATGCTTAGGGATTTTGATTAAAAAGAACGTTTGGATGAAAGGAAAGTATCTTGATTGCTTCGACGATAGCCATAATGTCAACATTCTTGTCTTGTGCGAGCGCAACACCAGTCTCACACATGTGTCACGTCGGATTTGGGGTGATTATTTTGCATGAGCGCTGACATGGTGATTCATGTCACGAGAATGATCGAACTCAAAAAATAAGGGCATGGCAATTTGTATGCTTCGACTTGTGGTTTGATACGAAGGTAAATTTGAGGAATATTAGGATTTATGATTGAAAATTGAGTAAACTTGAGGATTGAGTAGATCCAATCTGCGTATCAAGAATGAATCAGTCTTACTCAAAACAAGAGTTACGCCCCGATGAGAACAATTATCCTGCGAGTGTGCATGATGATTTCATGTCTAAACGTGGATAGTTGGACTTGCGTAAGATTGGGATATGAAAATTTGCTATGCTAGACGACCTCGTGATCGATTATGTGAATTACGATAAATGACTTAGGGAATATGGAATAAAAATTATGGTTTAGAAATAATTCGTTTTGTAGCATACTTGACTGTAATAGGATGGATAGATGGATTGTATTGAACATGTTCAAAGAGATAGATGATACAATTGTTGGTTTGGACGTACGATAGTGATATGTAGAAGACTCAGTTGAATAGAACTTATGGTAGGATGGCTTTGCTGAATGACTCGGACCCCTTGGACTAAGTGTTGTAAGTGCGAATAGAAGAATATATGCTTGAAGTTTAGAAATCGGAGTGATACGAGCTTGGGTAGAAAACCTGTACTATCAACTTTGGTTTGACCTTAGAATTGGGGTCAGTGTTGATATTATTATTTGGGAACTATGATTCCAATACTGACGATTGACTTTAGCCTGGAGAGATGGCCTAGCGGTTAGGTGAGACGTCCCTGCTTTAAGAGATAGCATATGACTGATTTCAGGATTGATAGAATGAATCAAATATGTGAAATTAGATTCACTATCACGAGGCTTGGCTGAAATGCATATATTTCGGGGATACCTTAAATGTACATGATCCATCTAAGTGATATGTTGAATTCAAGTGAGACTAAAGGAACGAAAGAGTATCAAGGATTTTAAAATCGTGTGTTGCAAATAAAGTATTGATGGTAGTACAATCGTTGGATTCAAATGAACTGAATGTCGATTGATCGAATAGTTTGTCTTAGAACTAAGTCGCCCGTGTGCGTGATAAGTGTAAGTTACCCAAGTCGAGATATAGTTGTTCGATGTGAAGAAAAATTAAAGCACAAGCATAGATCAGATTGAAAAAATGTATAGAAAGAATGTGTGTAAGAATCATTGGATGATGTATCAAGTTATAAGTCTATAAGTGTACTTAGTTAGTTTCGAGGACAAAACTTTTTTTGAGTGGTGTATAATGTAGTGCCCCATTCTGCTCAGTCAGTCAGAGGAATCGAAATGCCAACAGCGTTCGGACTTAGCCATGCAATGACTTGCTCGAAGACCCGCACGGTTGAGACGACTCCTCGCTCAGGTGGGTGGATTCGGTGAACTTGCCTCAGCTTGGCCTTCGCACTAATAAAATGAATGATTTCAAATGCACAAGTAGGCTTGATAATAAAATAGACAAATCTACATAGCTAGAGGAATAATCCCAAGTCGGGTCGATTGAGTTAAGAATATGGAAAGGCCCCACTGTTGGCGTAGAAGTATTGTACGTTGTCCTTTTAAAATGACACTCGGTCCTTCGTCCCATGGCTTGGGAGAAGGAAGTTGGTTTAAGTTGCCAAAATGCTGTGAACTTAACCTAAGTGATAGGCGTCGCACATATAAATACTTGATAAAGCATACACGGACCCATCGTCTAAGGCTTGGCATAGCCTTTGGCCGTCCTACGGATTAAGTTGTCGTACGATTGAGTTAGGCAAAAGTTATGTTGGGCTGTCGAAGTCATTCTAAGTACTGTCCTGCAATTTTTGCGGTTGTTAAGTCACATAGTCCCACGATCTCAAGGCTCATCATATAAATTATGACTTGGATGATAGTGTCATGTAGAACACAAGTCGGTTTAAGACACGAGCCAAGGTCGGCACTATAAAAAGTTAGCCATGGTCTATGGCACTTAAGGAAGACGTTTTGTTTAAGTTACGTAGGAACGATATAAGATAGTCGTTCCCTGGGTTTCAAGGAAAGGAAAGTTCATGCGACCGTTTGTCGTCGAGGCGGTCCCACATTTTAGGAGTCTCCAAGGATGCGCGTTTTGCATCGTATGGTTCCAAAACACGTTTTGTATGATATGGTTTCGAGCATGTTTTGCTAAGTATGGTTCTAGTCGTATCTCAAAGTAGGCCATGCATTTACGTGAGTCTAGGTGTTCTCATAAGTGCATGGTCATGGACAACTTGTCTACAAAGATTTCTTCCTCGACTGGTATTATGCCGAGGCGCCGGGGCCAATCGACCTAAGGGAAAGACGTTATAGCAACGCTGGATTGTACCGCATGGATAGTCGGGGGCTTTCCATAGGGCTAGCTGTCTTACATTGAAAGACCTACCGTCTACCCGAGCAATGTCCATGATGGCTTGGATTGCCAGTGACTTTCATATAGATAAGTTGGTGTGCTGAACGGTAATCCACATGCACGATATCGGTCGATTCAAAGAAAGTATAAGCACAACACGTTTGAGTTAAGAAGGTATGCACGGTTGCAACCCGGTATGGAGCCTAAGATTTGGCTAAGCAAAGACACGTACTTCGGCACGAGATGTGGCGTCGAGCAATAAGTCGTCGGCATAGAGTTGTATAAGTTGGAATTGAGTACTTTCGAGTTAAGTCAAGAAGGGTCGTAGGAAAAGTTTGGTTAAGTCATGTTGAATTGTGAGGCACGGCCTCAATATGTTATGGCACGACCACGTTGTTTTGACACAAGTATAGGCAAGTTACTAAGTGGCGAGGCACCGTCTCGATTATGTTATTCAAAGGGATTTATGGTACAACCAAGTTGTTGTGTACCAACTATGGGCCGAAAGGCAAGCACGAGTCGATAAGATGACGTTGTTTGCACGAGATGGTCTAAAGGCAAAGTATAAGTAAGTTGTTGGTTTAAGGCACGGTAATGGTCCAGAGACACATAATAGGCCAAAGTTTATGTCCTAAAATTGATCCTAAGGCAAGAATAGAAAGACAATCGTAAAAAAGATATGTTATACAAAATAAATGAACGTGTTAGTTTTATATGGGTGGGCAAGGAGCTCACACCACTAGTATAGTTGAGTACTGATACCCATACAGTATTTATGTACAGGCACAGGTAGAAGCTTAGTGGCGTAGAGCTCGCTTGGATACGTCGAGGCATGGAGTCCCTTGGCATTTTAAGGCGTGCGGCCGCATGGAGTCTAGACTTATACGGGACATAATGTATGGACATCGCCTATCTGAAGCATCCGCTAGCTCGTCAATTGTATTGAGAGATTAAGAGAGAGAGCAGAGTGACTTGTATTATGAGAAAAGTGAGCTTGAGTGATCGTAATCTTGGCCTCGTGCCCACCTATGTAATCTTCGTTTCATTATCAATAAAGAGCATATTTGAATGACTTGTGTTTTGCTTCAAGTTTCCATTGATGTTTATTTAATGTTTCTGCTATGAACTTCTGTGTGACGATCCCGTCTCTTAGCTTGTAATCGGCCATTATGGAACCTGCCTTACAAGAGTGCAATCTAGGCTCGGGCGGCATCATGCCTTAGCGAGGACGATCGCTCCTACGGGGGCGAGGCATGACAGATAGGCCCTACTGCCAAGTCTTTTCTCAGAGGTTTGTCGAAGTGAACCTCCTTTTGCGTCTGCCTATCAGCGACAGGAGTCTGAAATGGGCCTGTATTTTATGTATCAGGAGTCGAGGTTTTAGTTGGTGGAGGTGTTGCCTCCTCTGGAGCTTGGTTCTTCTCTTATTGCCGTGCCGAGCGAGTAGTCACCAGGGTATCATTGGTCGATGCCGAGACCATGCGACATGTCCTGACCTTCTTCCCTTTGACAGAGGGAGTTGTAGGTTCCATCATGTCGGGAGTAAGGTCGGGGTGGACCCACATGACCTCGCCTCGTGGTGTGGAGAATGGGATGAGCTCTTGAGCGTTGTCACGCGCTGGTGGAAGATTGACTACTTCCATTATCGCCCTCGGGATGGAGATGACCCTGTCCTGTGCCTCCGTGGTTGGGAAACTTCCAAACTTGAGAGTAACCATATCGGCCGTGACAGTCTTTACTTCATAGTCAAGTGATATGACTTTGGCGTCGATGAGGCGCTGAATCTATCTTTTCAACACGCAGTAATCTCATATCGAATGGTGGATATACTGATGATAATGGCAGTATTTAGGGTTGTCCACCTTCCCCTCTTCGTCGGGGCACTTTGGTGTTGGGAGAGACAGCTTGCCACTCTTTGCCAGCATATCGAAAAGTTTTACCGTTTCATCATCATTGAAGAAGTAGGTCTCCCTCAGCTTCTGCGCTTCTGCAGACTTGGGGTTCATGGTTACTGAACCATTCGAGATGTTGACGGTTATGGCTTGTTTGTCTTTTTCGTCCTTAGGGTTGTTGCTAAACGAGCGTCTCCCCTTGTCCTCGAGAGAAGGAAAGTTTAATCCCAGTAGCTGCGCATCTTAGGCTTTCCTTTGTGCCACATCCACCTCTGTAATAAAAGGCGTCCACTCTGTGCAAGGAGCACTGTGCCACAATTTGATTGCAGGCAGCATGTTCTTGCGGCATGAGTCCATAAGCATGGGCTTGGGAATGCCAGGCTGCAGCCTCAAAAGTGCACGGCAAAAGCGTTCGATGTATGTATAGATAGGTTCTTTCTCTCTCTAGACGACCTCCATGAGAGTTAACATCATCATGTCCATCCCTCCTTCATAAAATCAATCGATAAAGAGTGTCTTCAGGTCCTCGAAAGATAAAATACAGTCGTCCGAAAGACTGCAGAACCACTCATAGGCTACCCCTTGCAAGGCTCCTATGAATATGTTGGTGAGGAGGGCACCGTTCTTTGGTAGGTGCCCTTTTACTGAGGTGATGTACCTCAAGTATCATCGGAGTGACTCCTTTCCATCGAAGGGCGTGAGCGTCTGCAGATTGTATTTGGGAGGGTAGACTACGTTGTCCCACTCGACAGGATATGGCCGCCGAATCCCCATCTTCCGGAGTCCTACTTGCTTCTCTTTGGCATCATAGTGAGCATACAGTTCCTTGATGGCTTGCTGTATCTCGGTTGACATTGCAGGTCCTGTGGTCGATGGAGTAGACTGTTGGCCCATTGGTCATGGTCAAACCTGATTTTAATAATTAATCAAACTATGTCCCGATATTCGAAACAATTCAGATGTTTACTCAAGGCGTTTTGGACACTGCTCAAGACCGAAGCTATATTTGCCACTCGAGACTATATTTCCTTATACAAAATAATTTTTATTTTTATTGAGTTTAGGAATACTTTGTACACCAAGTCGTACTGGCAAATAGGCTATCCAAAATCATTTTTCAAAATTGACCTATCGTTTTCAAAATTGACCTATGTTTTGAAAAACATCTATTATTTACAAAAGCTTCTGAAGGATTTCAAAAAGCCCAAAATATTTTTCATAAAATAACCCTGACCACCCCTGACAGAGTTCGGCCAGAGTTCGGCCAAGGTGAACGTTATATGAATGTTGGTTTTTGAACTTGGTCTCCCTTCAGTTGCGGTTTGTTACATAGAATTCTGTCAGAATTCTGCCAGAGTTCCGTCTTTGGAAAAAGTATAAATAGGGAGGAATTCTGATCATTTAAAATTACTCATTCACTTTCATATCTTCTCTTCTAAAGCTTAAGTTTCTTCCAAAGAGTTTTCAAAAAGCTTTCATTTTCAAATCCCAAGCCAGTTACAATTCTCTAGTCAATTTACCGGTACGTTGCGGTCTAGAAGATTTCAGAGAAATTGTAATCAGAGGCTTGATTGAAGAAAGAATTTTCAAAACTGAAGTTGGTCGAGTTCTTCGTATCAAAGCTCGCATGTATAGAAGTTGCAAGGACTTCGTATGAAAACTTGCAGGATTTTCTAATAGTAGATTCAACTGGAAGCTAGAGTTTTTTCGACTGGACTAGTCCTCACAAGAGGGAAACCAATATAAATCTCTGTATTTGCATTTGCCTTCTTAACTCTAATCTTTACAGTTATTACTTTATGATTATTATTATTTCTGTGATCTAACTGCTAACAAAGTTTTTAATTAGCAATATTTCGCTACCTACTCTATTCACCCCCCTCTAGAGTATTCTGCTTTACGATTTCGTTCCTACAATTGGTATCAGAGCGGGTTATATAGGTAAAGCAAGGTAAAACTGCAGTTGTTTATTTTTAATTATTTTTATAGATCATAGCATTACACCTGACAACTGTGAAATTCACTAGTGAAGGCCAAGCCACAAACAGACCTCCACTGTTTGACGGCACAAACTACACTTATTGGAAAACACGGATGAGTTTCTTCTTAAAATTTCTTAATTTTGACTCATGGTCTTTAGTTATTGATGGCTACAAAAAGCCTCCTCGTATTACTGTTGAGGGAGTTTTAGTTGAAAAATCCCATGATAAATATACGGAGGATAAAAAGAAAAAGGCCAATCTTGACGCACGTGCTATTAACGCTTTATTTTGTGCTTTAGACAGAACTAAATTTAACAGGGTGTCGACTTGCACAACATCAAATGAAGTATGGAAACTTTTCGAAGTAACCCACGAAGGAACAACACAAGTCAAGGAGTCAAAGATGAGCAGACTTACTCAAGAGTACGAGGCGTTCAAAATGAAGCCAAATGAATCCGTCACTCAGATGTTTACGAGATTCCTGGATATCGTAAATCCTTTGTCTTCATTAGGCAAGGAATACAGTAACCATGAGAAGATTCGCAAACTTCTACGAGCTCTCACAAAGAACTGGATTCCAAAGGCTACAGCATTCATTGAAAGAGTCGATCGCTTTGAAGGCTCAACATAAAAGAACTATCGAAGATGATTCTGATGAAAGCGATTCTGACTCTGAAGATCAAGCTCTTCTGGTAAGAAAATTCAAGAAGTTCATGAGATTCAATAGAAGAACAAAAGACAGCAACAGCAACAACAACGAGGAAGATCATATTTGCTATGGATGTAAGAAGAAAGGACCTATGAAGAAAGATTGTCCAACAGCATTATTATAAACAAAAAAAAGTAGCAAATATGACAAAGTCTACCTGAAAAGATCTACATCAAGGAAGCACGCCAATGCAAGCAAATGGTATGAAAGGGAAGCCAGCGATTCAGAAGATGAACAATCAGATGACGCTGTAAATGTATGCTTGATGGCTTGCGATCAGGTAATCACTAATCCTCTGTTTGATCCTTATGATGATTTCACCTTTGAGCAACTAGGAGAGGCTTTCAGTGACTTATTAAATGACTACAGGAAACTACATAGTAAATATGAAACCTCTAAGAAGGCACTCAAAGAGTACAAAGGTGAGATAGGAAGACTTACCAACCAACTAGCTGATGTTAGAAATAGTGATACCTCTATTGAGTCTGGTAAGCTTTCCTCTATTAAGCTGTTGTTACACGAGACTATCAAGTTATCCGAAGAAAAAGACCAAACTATCATCCAGCTAAAGGAAGACCCATCTAAGGAGAGAAAGAATCTCCAGTGTGCCCAAGTCAGAATGAAAACACTTACATCTGACTATACTAGATTATATGACACCTCCAAAAAGTTAGAAATTAGTTTAGAAAAAATGGCCTGAAGTTGCTGCTTCATATTCTAACACGTGTCAATTACCGAATGATCGGAACACACCCAAACCAAACACTGTCAGACCAAACCACACCAAACCTATGTCCAAGAAGACTAATAGGCATGCATTTTTCTATACTAGAAAACTAAAACCTACCAATCATGCACCTCACACAACTTTCAACACTCAACATACAAAATGTCATTATTGTGGCCTCATTGGTCATATATCCTCTGAATGTACAATCAGAAAGTTAGTAGATTTAAATGTTTATGCATGGATACCAAAAACTAACCTGTCATGACCCTACAAGAATGGGTACCAAGAGTTTCATCTGTAAATTGTTTTGTAGGTGGAACGCCCTTCATATGCTAGAAGCAAATGGATCCACGACAGCGGTTGCTCATGGCACATGATCGTTGATGCATCATTATTCGTAATACTGTCGAAGAAGAATAAAGAAGGATACGTCTTCTTTGGTTATAATTTAAGAGGGTACATAATCGGTATCGGTAACATTGGTAAGGCTCTATATCCTGTGATTAAAGATGTATGTCTAGTTACCGAGTTAAATCTACTCAGCATAAGCCATTTAGCTGATCACGGTTATGGCATTAACTTCGTCAAAGACAAATGTACTATAGTTGATAGCTCAACTGGCAGTACTATCTTTGAAGGAATCAGGGAAGACAATATATATGTTTTCTATCTGTTAGAAGATGCTAACAAAGCAGGTAGATGCTTGATGGCCAAAAGCATTAAGAGTCAACTATGGCATATAAGACTCGGTCATGCAAATATGGACACAATTTCAAAACTATCCACAAAGAAGTTGGTACGCAACTTACCGGACATCTCTTTCAAGAAGGATATGGTATGTAGCGAATGTGAAAAGAACAAAGCTACCCGATCCGTCTTTAAATCCAAAAATGCTGTAAGTATCACTAGACCTCTATAATTGTTGCATATGGACATATTTGGACCCAGTAGAATTGCTAGTCTAGGTGGTAAGTTATATGCTTTTGTTATTGTAGATGATTTCTCTATATACATATGGGTATATTTTCTTGCACACAAGAATGATGCTTTGTCAGAATTCGTCACCTTTTACAAGAAAGTAGAGAATGAAAAAGGCTTCATGATTACTCGCATTCGTAGTAATCATGGCGGCGAATTTGAGAATGCAGAGTTCAAGCAATTCGGTGACACATACGGTTATTTGCATGAGTTTTCTTGCCCTAGGACTCCACGACAAAATGGAGTCGTGGAACATAAGAACTTGACTCTATCTGAAATGGCTAGAGTAATGTTGAACCAGTTTAGTCTACCTAGATATTTTTGGGCTGAAGCTGTCAATACAGCGTGCTATATTCTCAATAGGTTTCTAATTCGACCTATATCGAAGAAGAATCCCTAAGAGTTATGGTTTGATAGAACACCCACTATTTCATATTTTAAGATATTTGGTTGTAAATACTTTATTCTTAATATTAAAGACAATCTGAGTAAATTTGATGAAAAGGCCGATGAAGGTATATTTTTAGGTTATGCGGCAAAGAGCAAAGGGTACAGAGTCTTCAACAAGAGAACCATGATCATCGAAGAATCAATTAATGTCAAGTTTGATTAACTAAATCAACATTCAGTCGATGACGATAATGAAGACGTTATTACACCAAGTACAGCTACTGCAAAACCTTCACACAAAGATGCAGAACCTTCAAGCAAAAAAGTCGGAACCAGCAATCCTGAGGATACGCCAAAAGAGATGAGATTCTTGGCAGATCATCCTAAGGACCTGGTAATTTGTGAGATTACCAAGGGTGTAAGTACTCGTTCCTCTAATAAATATATAGCTTCTTGTGTTGCTTTTGTTTCATAGTTTGAACCCAAAAACATTAAAGAAGCATGTAGTGATAATTTTTGGTTAGATGCTATACAAGAGGAATTAAACTAATTCGAACGAAATCAAGTTTGGGAACTTGTTCCCAAGCCCATTGATCATCTGGTCATTGGCACCCGTTGGGTATTTCGAAACAAACTGAACGAGAATGGTTTAGTAACTCGTAATAAGGCTCGACTCGCAGCTCAAGGATACAATCAAGAAGAAGGTATCGACTACGATGAGACTTATGCCCCAGTTGCGAGATTAGAATCCATTCGCATGTTATGTGTACTTGCATGTTTTCATAATTTTAAGTTATTTCAAATAGATGTTAAAAGCGCATTTTTGAATGGTTTTATAAAAGAAGAAGTTTATGTAGCTCAACCTCCCGGTTTTACTGATTTCAAAAATCTTAATTATATTTTCAAGTTGAAGAAAGCCTTATACGGTTTGAAACAAGCCCCTCGTGCTTGGTACGATCGTCTAAGCACTTTTCTACTTGACAACGGTTTTTCAAAGGAAAAGGTTGATACTATACTGTTTATAAAATCTTTGAATAATAATCTTCTTTTGATTTAAATCTATGTAGATGATATTATTTTTGGATCTACTAATGAATCTCTTTGTCAAAAAATTTCAAAGTGTATACAGAGTGAGTTTGAGATGAGCATGATGAGAGAGCTGAAGTTCTTTCTCGGACTGCAAATCAAACAAACCAACAATGGGACGTTCATAAATCAAGCAAAGTATACAAACGATTTATTAAAGAAGTTCGACCTAGAAGTAGTCAAACCACTTAGCACTCCAATGGCGACTTCAACCAAGCTTGATATTGATGAACAAGACAAATCCGTCGACATACGTAAGTATTGAGGTATGATCGGTAGCTTACTGTACTTAACTGCTAGTCGACCATATATTATATTTACTGTTTGCTTGTGTGCACATTTTCAAGCCAATTCTAAGGAATCACATCTGTGCGCAGTTAAGCGTATCTTCCGATACCTTATAGGCACTTCTTCTGTCGGCTTATGGTATCCTAAAATCACGTCATTTGACCTAACTGGTTATTCTGATGCTGATTTTGCCGGATGCAAAGTAGATAGAAAAAGTACCAGCGGCACATGTCATTTCCTAGGAAAAGCCCTAGTCTCTTGGTTTAGCAAAAACAAAATTCTCTCGCATTATCAACAACCGAGGCTGAGTATATCGTCGCAGGATGTTGTTGTGCACAAATTTTATGGATGAAGCAAACTTTAGAAGACTTTGGATTGCATTACACACACATACCCATTTTCTGTGATAATACTAGTTCTATTAATTTGACTAAGAATCCAGTATGTCACTCTCGTACTAAGCATATCGAGATTCGACATCATTTTCTTAGAGATTATCAGCAAAATGGAGATATAGACCTTGTATACATAGACACACAGAATCAATTGGCTGACATATTCGTAAAACCTCTAGCGGAAGATCGTTTCAATTATTTACGTCGAGAATTATAAATTTTAGATGTCAATAATATTAATTAATTTTTTTTATTAATTAATTTATTGAATACTCAATAACAGTTTTCGAGACAAGCCTAAAAAGAGTCTGTCTGTCACCACGACTACGGTCGAAACGAAGCGGTACTTAAGTGTTCCTCGGTGAACCTTCGTTAGCTGGGACAGTACTCCTACAGCTAATCTGAAACAGATGCTAAGTAAAGAAAATTTATTTATAAAATAATATTAATTATATTATTTGAAATTTAAAATTACTAAACTTTAAATTAAATATTTGAAATGAGTTGATGAAAAGGATATGGCCTACAAATTGTTTTTTAAAAAAAACCCAGGAGAACCCTAGGCCAATTCGGCCCGAGTTCGGTCCGAATTCGGCCAGAGTTCTGTTGGTGCTGTATGCGTTTTAAACCAGAACCCGAGGCCTTCTCCTCTTCATCACTTCCAAACCAATTCATAATCACAGCAGCAGCAGCCAAAAAATACCACAAACCTTAGCTATTCTCCACTCCTTTTCTTCCAATCTATATGGAGATTTTCATCCAAAATTTGGATTCGTGCGGAGAATCGCGTCCTCTACAACATACTTGATTCTCGGAAGGTATAACTCCTTTCCTCCACTTTCAAATTTTAGGGTTTCTTAGATTTGGAAAAGAATGCCTAAGGGATTCAATCCTTTCAAGAGGAAGAAGACCCATTGTCACGACCCGCATCCAGTGTAGGGGCACGAGAAGTGGGTACGTCCAGCCTACGTCGCAGTGGCGGCGGTAGAACATTGTTCTAGGCCATAATTAAAACTAAATATAATATGATATACTCTCCATACGGAGGACAATCACAGCAGGATACAACTCAATCACCAAAACTAGAAGTAGCACGATAAGATAACTATGAATCCACAAGAGAAGTATAATAGAGAGAAAGAAATCTCAGTGTTATCAACACCAACTCAAACAAGCATAAAATAAATACAACTCAAGACAACTGAAAATAAAATAAGAAAAATTATAGCCATCTACTCCAACCTCTACTGTGTCTCCTCTAGGCTAGCAGGTAACCTCCAAGCTATCTGTAAAATTTATCAATATATCCAGTCTGGATGGAAGCGAGCACAATACATCTCACGCAGTTCATAATATGACAGGATATATAAATATGCTATAGAGTAAGATACATGAAACGCTGGAAATATATGAAGTAAAAGAGATGACTGTAAAGAAATATCTACTATAAGTAAAGAACTAACAGTGGCTAGTGATGTAGAGTACAAGATAAACATGTGAACGGCTTAAATTTGTACATGAGTAATCTAAGAGTTTGCACATGAGTATACTACTTTGGAATTGTTCACATGACCATTTATACTCCTCCGTACCCCAATCAATACACAAGGATCCAGACAGGTTATGTTATTGCACATGATATCACATGAAGGCCCATAAATAGGTGCACATGAATGTATACATAGGGACTCTGTGAACATGAGAGTACATGAATCACAAGATTGCACATGAATGGTGAAAGCACCGGAGTATATGATAAAAATGAAACGTACTTGACATACTGTAACCCGATGCTCCCGAGGGGGATAACATCTCATGAAGGAATCCATATAGTACCAATCTGTGTTAACAACGTGACAACATCAAGTAAAGTAATCTAGAGCATAAATGTAAATCATATCAAGTATGAAACGGTCAGAGAATGTACTCGCCTCGGTTTGTTTGGAGTAGACATGCACAACATGAATGTGTCGACACGGGATAGGTATGATGCTATACTCCTCAAGATGGTCCCAAACGACGGCACATATAATTCTATTGAGAACAGAATAGTCCAATTAGCCTAGTTTGTCATATAGATGCCCAAAAATCAGAGTTCGGCACGATATTCTAATCAACAAATAGAAACGACTATAATAGTCACGATTAATTAAAAAGGGAAAAGGGATAACTACATACATATAACTGTTATGAAAAATATTCATAAAATTAGAAACTGTATTTTATAAATAACAATCTACTTTAGATAAATATTTTAAAAACCATAAACCATTTATAATATTTGGAACTATATTTTATTTATAAATATTCTTAGATAATCATTTAAACCCTTAATTTATTTTAAATTATATAAACCAAATATATATATATATATATATATATATATATATATATATATATATATATATATATATATATATATATATATATATATATATATATATATATATATAGCCCAGAACAAACAGCTATTGGGCTTAAAGCCTAAGTCCAAATAAATGTGTCATGCATACACATGCCCATAGGAATGTCCCAGCCAGTGGCCAATCAAATACATTACTAGTAAATATTAAAAATAAACTTTAAAAATTAATAACTACTGTAATGATAATTATTATAATAAAATATAAACCAAACCAATATTACTCAAAAGGGGGGAAGTTTGCTGCATACATTCCCATGAATCCCAAATCACTGCCCAAAATCTTATATATATAAAATAATCCATTAATCTTAGTCTTTAAGATAATACTGATTATATTAAAACCTATTTTTAACTATGAAAATAGGAGAAGTGCTGCTGAACTACTCATCTCCCCCAATTCTCATTAATTTAAAAAGAAAGAGAAGGAAGTAAACAGCTGACCCCACACTCAACTATAACACACAAGAAATGAAGGGGGAGAGAGGAAGGCTACTGTTGGGTCACCCATTCCTCTCCCCAATCAAAACAAAATTCCTAAAAGTATTAAATGACCCATACTCCTCTATTTATAATCGATACCAAAATAGAACCTAATATGAAAAAAAGGGAAGACAACGAGAGGGAAACTCACAGGGAGGTACGGCTATGGCAGCGGAGCGTCGACTAAATACGATAGTGCCGACGGAGGGACAGCGGAGGGAGGTGACACGATAGGGAAGGAGACGGCTGTGACAGGAGTGCACAGATTATGTGGGCAGTTTTTCGGCGAAGGCGGACGGAGTGGTGGTCCGGTTGGTGGAAATGGACGAGGACGCGGAGTCGATGTTGGGCCAGGTGAGAGGTTGGTAGTGGTGGTTGTCTTCCTTCTTTTATATTTTCTTTTTATGGTTGGGGTCGATGATGTTGGAGGTGGTGTGGTGGTGAAGGGCGACTACGATACTGGTGATTGGGAATCGCTGTAGTGATAGCTGGGAGGAGGCGGAAGTAGGGGTGCATTCGGTCCAGGCAGTTGGAAATGGTGATGACGAAGGTCGGGGTGGTGTCGTTCGAGCCATGGGGGTGGTCGAAAATGAACCGCAGGTGGCCTCGTAGCTGTGGTGATGTGGATTGCAGGGATGATGTGGTCGGATTGTACAGGTAGGCCAGGGGATTGGCTCGATGGTGGTAAGGTGCATGGGGAGAGGTCGACAGAATGTGAGCCTAGATGTGGGAGTCGGGTGTGGTGGAGCTGCCGGGATTTGGTGGTGAGTGCCGGAGTTGTGATCCTGGCGATGACGGTGAAGGTGGTGTAATAGTCTTTGGTGGTGGTCAGATGTTGGTGGTCATAGGTAGTCGTGGGCTCCGGCGATGGTCGGGAGATCGAATGGTCGGGATTAAACTATTGCATTGGGGTGTTTGGCTGCTGTGGGAAACATTTTTAGGTTGAAACATTAGGAAATGCGTCCTATTTATAGGATGGGAAGAAAACCCTAAAATTATGTACATGTAATAGTAATTAGGAAAATTAGTAGAAAAACTAACATACTAACTGCTATTTAGCCACTAACCATCAAAATTGTAGCCTGCAATCCAAGCCTAGGATTGGTAGGCTAACGTTAAGACCGATATTGGTCCTAACCCGACGAGAGGGAAAACGAATGACAATCTCATTCATAAAAATCATTAGACTAAATAATTAGTAAAATAAATATCTTGTTTATAAAACATAACTTCACATAATACTTTCTCTATATAAAAATATTTATAACTTATGTATATATTTTCTCTAAATGGACAGATAATATGATTAATTATCATCTCACATAAAAAATAGTTTTTACACAACCAAAGACCAACAAGGACTGATGGCAATTTCGGCCATAAATATATCATTTTTACGATTTTCAAAGATCCAAAAAATTCAGAGAATAATAATAATAATAAAATTTGAAAATTCCAGAAATCGATTAACGGAGGTTACAAATCTACCCTCCTTAAAGAAATTTTGTCCTCGAAATTAAAGGTTGGCAGGGGAATCAAAATACGATAGGGAGTTAGGTAATATCTTAGACACGATCAAAGAACGATGACTTGGCATGATCAAGAAAATAAATTTTAAATTGACTTAGGCACGACTAGTGATTTTGTCACAATCGAAAATTTAATGAGCATGATTAATTAAGTCATGAAATAGGATCTGAGTTCGAACATGATTTAAAATTTAGAAATGATCTCGGTTTTGGCACGATTCAAGATATGACTACAAAACCAAAACTTGGGTATACTTTAGGAATGGAACCCTAAGCACGGGTATCCATAGAATCGAATTTATAGCAGGAGCAGAAATTGGTTCAGACATAACCAAAGTCTAGATTCTGGCATGACTAATCAATCATATAGTTGTGACCGGGTATCAAGGTTGTTTTAGGCATAATTTAGAATAAATTCAAGTTATTTAAGCGTGAAGTCGCGACGAGGAAAATCAAAAGTGTTCAGTTATGATTTAGTTAGAATTAGACTGAACTATTGATTAATGGGATCTAGGTTCGATGAAGTTAGATTTAAGGTTGTAAAGGCACGATCACATACGAAAAATGACCCATGCCAGTGAAGAGGCATCGTCTTCAGATCCGAAAACGGATTCCCTCTTTTCTTCGGTCCAATCGGGTGACGGCGTATCGGATGAGTTTTACTTCAAAACTCATGACCAAGATTGCTTTGGTATGTCAATTTTGCTATGCATACTATATGCATCGGCGCTCCGATTAAATGGACTGTAATTCCTGATCACCGTTCTTTCTTTGAGGTATTAGGGTTACACCATCTTGCTACCCTATAATTCCTTATAGCTACTAATGCCCTTAGATTGTTCTATTGTAACTTCGTGTTAGACACTTTTACCGCAAGGACTTGTGTTAGCGGGATAGATATCGAGTTTGATGATGTATTGCTAGCGGAAATCCTTGGTATTCCAAACGAAGGTGCCCCGCTCGATGACATCACCAACGTCAATTTTCCCGAGGGTACGACTCTTGTTAGTTTTAAGAATGAGCATTGTGCGCCCGAACGTGCTCATCCTGGAAAGTTTAAGGCCAATAACTTGAACTTGTTTAACTACGAATTACATCGCATCATCTATTCCACTCTTCTTCCCAAATCCACTTTAAAAGATGATTTTACTGTACTAGAACTCTCTTCCCTATATCACATTCTTAAGGGGATTCCTTTTTTTGCCTCTAAGACTATCATTCAGATGATGGGTAGATGTTGCGGAAGAGAGCGCAATCTCTCTTATGCGATGCTTATCCTACGCATCTTTCAACGTTTTGACATAGACTTATCCACTTGCGCTCTGGACCCTGAGCCCAAGTTTTTTAAGCTTTCTCATCGTAGCATTGCCACTGCTCCTCCACCTCCTGCACCTGCTCCTACTGCACATGTTGATCCTCAGTCTTACCCTGTGACTTTTGAGGGTATTCATCAGCACCTCTCGGATCTGCAGACTTTTTTGTTGACACTTCCAGGGAACATGAGTTCTGTGACATGACTCGGTTCTAGGCTATTGCTAACTCTTTTGCCGATCTCAGATTTGCTCAGACGGGTCACTCTGCTAGCTCTTTTACTAGAGACCCTTCTGTATCTGGTTACCGCATTGATGATGACGCGGTCAACTCCCTGTTCCAGCCAGGAAACGTTTATGATTGGTATCGTACTTCTGGTGCTACTCCACACACCTCTGGAGCTGGCACATCTGGCGCTGGTCCATCTAGACATGGTGGATATGCTGGCACTGCAGATGATGACGATGACGATGAGGATGATTTTTGATTTGTCATACTTTTGAGACTGATGATTTTGTCTTTTGTTTAATTGGAAATGCTCCGATATTCCAAGCTAGTATCAGTACTCTTATTTGGTTATGATTTGTGACTTTTTATTTGATGGACATGTTATATGCTTCAATTTATCATTTTATTCAGTTCAGCTTTTCTTATAGCATTATCTTTTATTTATGCTTCCTTTTACACTGCCTGTGAAATATTCTCTACTTATTATTTTTTTTTGTCTGTGACATTTATACCATGCCTGTGATAACTGTTTATATCCATAATTTTGTGTTTCTTTACTGATTGTTACTTATGCATATATTGCGGGGGAGCTTTCCCTTTTGCAATTATTTTGCTAAGTGACAACGGGGGAGAAATAAAATCTAACATCTTCATGGATACAGGTTATAAACAATTTACAGGAATAATTTTTTTATTATATATATCGGTATAATTTTGATTTGATAAAGACCAAAGATGTTATAACGGTCAAGGTTTTTCAATTATCAAAATAGGGAAGATTGTTGGCCCATCGGTCACGGTCAAACCTGATTTTAATAATTGATCAAACTCTGTCTCGATATACGAAACAATTCAGATGTTTACTCAAGACGTTTTGGACACTACTCAAGATCGAAGCTATGTTTGCCACTCGAGACTATATTTTCTTATGCAATATAATTTTTATTTTTATTGAGTCTAGGAATACTTTGTACACCAAGTTGTACTGGCAAATAGGCTATCCAAAATCATTTTTCAAAATTGACCTATCGTTTTCAAAATTGACCTATGTTTTGAAAACATCTATTATTTACAAAAGCTTCTGAAGGATTTCAAAAAGCCCAAAATATTTTTCATAAAATAAACCTAACCAACCCTGACAGAACTCGACCAGAGTTCGGCCAAGGTGAGCGTTATATGCACGTTGGTTTTTGAACTTAGTCTCTCTTCAGTTACGGTTTGTTACACAGAATTCTGTTCAAATTCTGTCTGAATTCTGCCAGAGTTCTGTCTTTGGAAAAACTATAAATAGAGAGGAATTTTGATCATTTAAAATCACTCATTCACTTTTATATCTTCTCTTCTAAAGCTTACGTTTCTTCCAAAGAGTTTTTAAAAAGCTTTCATTTTTCAATTTTAAGCCAGTTACAATTCTCTAGTCAATTTGCTGGTATGGTGCGGTCTAGAAGATTTCAGAGAAATTGTAATCAGAGGTTTGATTGAAGAAGGACTCTTCAAAACTGAAGTTGGTCGAGTTCTTCATATCAAAGCTCGCATCTATAGAAGTTTTAAGGACTTCGTATAAAAATTTATGGGATTTTCCAATAGTGGATTCAACTGAAAGCTAGAGTTCTTCCGACTGGACTAGTCCTCACAAGAGAAAAACCAGTATAAATCTCTGTATTTGTTTTTGCCTTCTGAACTCTTATTTTTACAGTTATTACTTTGTGATTATTATTATTTTTGTGATCTAACTGCTAACAAAGTTTTTAATTAGCAATATTCCGCTGCCTACTCTATTCACCCCCTCCCCCTCTAGAGTATTCTACTTTACGATTTTGTTCCTACATAGATGACGATGGTGCCGCTTGGATGATGATGGACAGCTTACTAAATTCGTCATTAGCTACCGGGTCAAGCGCAGGTGTGGAGGCAGTGGAGACCAAACTCCCCTTGATCTTCAGTACGATAGAAGAAAATGATTTTATTATAGAATTTAACGTATCTAGGCTCGTCTCGAGAGCTTCGATATGTTTTAGCTGGTCAGGTGCTTCATTATTGTCTGCCTCGTCGCCGTCGGCCATAAAAATGGACCTTGTGTATGGATGGGTGGAAGGGATAGTAGACCCTTTGCTCTCCGGCTCAGATGCCTGTACCTCGTTATCTTGAGGACGAACTGGAAGGTTGCGATCATCCTCATACTCATTACGGTTGCTACCCCCAGTCTGGTGGCTAGCTACACCTGTAGAGGTATCAGTATTATATGGTTCCTCCTCAGACTGGAATACGACATTCTTATAGACGGTGGGGGGTTGGCTACCCCCGGCGTCTGACGTGGCACCTAACGGAGATTTAGAATGCGTACCTTAGAACACACCTGTGTTAGGTACCTTTGTCTTGCTACTCTCGGGCCGTTTCTTGGGCTTGGTGGCCGAGATAGAAAGATTCTTGGATGGCTTTTTGAGAAATTGAGAACCATGTATCGCATTGCACGTAGCGATACGGAGTTCATCTTCATCTGCGCTTGCCGACCCCCTATCGAACCTCTGACGTTCGGTTGATGCCGGCTGTAGTCTTTGGAAGACGGAACGCCTCCTCGATGGTACGGTGGCTGCCTGTTGACAGCAACTGTTGATGGTGATCTGGGTACAAGGTTTTCTTGATTTAGGCGTGCCCTGTGGCACAGATTCCCCTTTCACCTTACGCTTGTGTGAAAGCGTCAAGTCCTCCATCTCAGTACCCCCATTGTACGCGCAGAGAAGCTGCACGTGAGTACGATTAGAGAGGGTCTGGCGAGGCAGACTCCTATCATGCTTACAAGAATGCTGCTTGCATGAGTCCTTCTCCATGGGATCTACCCCATGGCTTGCATCACGTATAGGAGTGCTCAAGCGACATGGGGGTTTAATTGGTCGAGGCATCAAAGCACGGGGACCCGTTTTGTATAACTTTTCGTCGACTGTACGTATGACTGTCAACACAGGCCTTTGGTCGGTCATTAGCGTAGTATATTAATTACACGAGGTACGTACTATCTTAGATTTCTTTCTACTACCCCCCTGTGGGTACATAGTATTCAGAATCCAATGAGGGCTGGGAAGGCAATTCTGCCAAAGATAGATCTTCTCGCCGACAACACTTCTTTTATGAGGGGTTGAACCACCGTGCGCTTCATTCGGCGTTGTGCCCACATTAAGCCTACGATAGGGGCACTGTCTTCCTCGTTGTACTTCCCCAAAGTGGGAATCGAGTGAGATGGCATGGCCGCAGTAGCCGAAATCTTCTTCGAGGCTTCAACGGTTAGAGGGTTCTGGATTGCAGTCCCCTCTGTTGTGCTGTTCGTCATAGCCGCCTTGGACACCCAGACACATCGAGTCTTCTTCGGTTTTACGAACCGCTTCAAAGGACTCGCCTTCTCTTCAGAAAGGAGATCTTCAAAAGCTTGTTGGTCGAAGCGTACGACCAGCATCTTCTGTGAAGATTCCAGCAAGTTGTCGTCAGATTGTGTTACCACCTTCTCGTTGGAGGACAAGGTAGTCCCTAGCAGAGTTGCCATTTTATTCGACTTCACAAAAGATTATACAAACTTTTTGTTTATTGAACTTAAAAAAGGTACAATCGATTCCTATACAAAAAATATAAGTACAAGAATTCTAGACAAGCATACAATGGAGGCCGAGCACTGCAGCGGCTCCTTTCTCCGTTGACGATCTGACAACGAGTTGGACTTACTTTGGCTTTCTGGTACCTTTGATGGAACTCTAGGGTTACCGATCAAGAGGATGCTGGAGTTAAAGACTTCGAAGCTCTGCCTTTTATATTCTGCTTCTTTTCTCTTTGTGTGTGTCCTCCTCCTCTCTTTGTTGAAAGGAAAACTCATTCTATTTATATGGGAAAGGGGCACATATGCGATGTGCACTCGGATTTGAGATATGAAGGAATCTGTGTAACAACCACTTTTCAAAAATAAAGGTAATTTTGAACTTTTGTAAAATTTATTATTAAATAATAGTATTTAATTCATGATAGTAATTTTTGGTAAATTTTAATTAATTTAATACTATTTAATTTGGTGCATTGTGATTTTGGTATTTTGCTAGTGTAATCCTAGAATTGTTAAGCCTAGAGACTAACCATGACCATGGGGACCTAACCATGTGATTAGAATGACTAATTACAACTCTTTAGACTATAGATATTTTGGTCATTTGTGACCTATTATGATTATTGAATTTGTGTTAATTAATATTGTGCTAATTGATTTGTTAGAGACAAACCTAGAATTGCCCTAACCTAGATATTAGTCATGAGCCTAGATATTAGATTAGAAGCTTCCATTACATAACAAGGTTAGTAATATCTAGATATTAGTTTAAAGTAGGAAATTTGTTAAGGTTAGATATTTAGCTTAGGCCTTTACTAGAAAGGCCTAGAATTAAACTAGCTAGAGGACTTCAAACCTCATGAAACTTAATCCTAACCCTAGAAACAACCCTAAGCTGCCATCAAGATCCCCACCCCTATATAAACACATATTGACACCCCCTTACCTCTTTCATTAAACCTACAAACCCTAATTTAGAGTTCTTCCCCAAATTCACCCTCTTTATCCAAATCAACTCCAAATTGAGTCTAATCAATCGTATTACACTCCCCTAGTGTAGAGGAAGCCTCCAGAAGCTAGCTAGCAAGGATTGGCAACAATTTGACCATTGGAGCTTGGTGGATATCTAGATCTAGGAGCTTTCATTGAGACTCCAACTCTCAATAGGTAATGGCCTCTAAACCTATTTAAGATACATTCATTTAGGGTCCCCCTATCCCTAGGCCAAGTTTGGTCAGAAAATGGATCCATTTTGTATGTGTATCGGAGGAGTATCGGAGAACTATTCATAGTATTCGATAAAATACCTCTTAGAACTTTTTGTTTTTAGTTTTCAAAACAAATTACATATTTGGAAAGCTTATTATGTATAGATTTCATTTCTAATTGACTGAGTTGATTTTTGGTCACTTTTTATGTCCAAATTGGACACGCACCTCATGCACGAGATACTACACGAAGCACGTGTTGTCCCCTGCTGCTCGGGGCTCACATAGGATACGACACAGCATGGTTTGACCCCAAACTTTGTGGACACATAGGACACATGACTGACACGACACCCGAGAAGTTTGGTCGAGTTTTATGGAGTAGGTTGTAAGAAATCACACGCGCACTAATTTTTCACTGTCACAGTGATACTATTTTCTCTTCACTGATACGTATCAACTGACACGACACGGCGACACTTGGACACTGGACAGGGTGTCGAACACGTACCCCTATATCCCCTTTATCACTGTGCACGAGCTCAACTCATCTCGAACTCTGTGTCGAGTCCACGAGAACTCGACACGCATGCACAAGGAGTTTCTTGATGTCATTTCTGATACTTTTGGATTTTGGTTTTTGGACACATTGTGTCCTGATTTCTGGATACGAAAGGACACTTGGACAAGCCTGACATGTCCCTAATCTTTGTACACCAGTTTCACTTTAGTATTTCGAAATTGTTAGGTTAATTGGAATTCAAATTCATTTTTTATATACTGTTCATCTTTAATTTTCATAGTTCTGAGAATTTGAGATGGGATTGAATTGTTTCAGAGATGGGATTGAATTGTTTCAGAGAATTTGAGATGGGTTTCGAATTATTCAAGTCAATACATAACTGTTTTCCCTTTTCTCATAGTTTCAGTTTTGTGAAGATTGATTTTGATTTATATTCAATTTCCTGAGAAGAGATGTTTAGATTTGAATGCCTATATGTATGTTTTGTAAATGTATATAAAAACTAAGCATGAGGGATTCATGTGTTAACTAAGAACTGTCCCCTTTCCTATTCTAAGTTATGCATGATATGTCCTATTGAATGAATGATTTGAACCTGAAAGTGATATGAAATGTATGATAAGCATGTATATAATGTAATGATTGATATAAATACAAGTATCTAATATGCATTATATGACTGAACTGAATGTAGGTAATAATGAACTCATAACTGATAAACACAGTCTTTCCCATTCTCTGTTATCCCTCTTTTTATATGTAATGCAAGTATACATGTATGCTACCGACATGTAATGTAGGTATGGTTACATTAAGGAAATGATATGCATGACCCTAAATAATTAAAACTAAAATTGATGTGAACATTAACTAATTTGCTTTGAACACAAAACTGAGCATGTAGATAACTGAGAACAATCTCATTCTTCCCTCTCTCTATTTTTCATGAAATATGATATGACATGTAAACTGATATGTAGTATATAAATGCATTATAAGTATGATACTTATATCTTAAACTAGTATGCAAACTAGCATGGTAATGTTGTATGCATTAATGAGGAATGACAATGTATGCAACTGTAGGTAGATGCTAATGAATGCTTGAAACCGAAATGAGAAACCTGAGATCATGTATACATGAATGATATATCTTAGGTAGAAATATGAGAACTTAGATGGATTGGTATATAAAACTGAGATGAATGAATGCATGTACGATACCAATTTGAATGTTGAAAACTGTTTTTATTTTCCCTCTATTTTTCAATCCTCCTCACTGTTTCAGTTTCATCATTTCCCTTCACTGTTCTTCCATTCCCTTTCCTCTTGTTTTCACAAATGATTCATGTATATAATTGAATACAATGTATGTTAATGCAATTTCTTTACTGTTTTCCCCTCTTATATATTTGTTGAATGCAATATGAAGCAAGCATGTTTATGAATGTTATAGGTAAGTGTATGTTAAATGCATAAGAGATATGTATGCATATATGATAGCTTGTAGGTATGATATGTAATGTATATTATATGATATATATAAATGAAATACATGTATGTATGTATATATATTAAATTATATATATGAAATGTATGTCTTTTACCTATATTGTATATAGGCCTAGAGTGACCCTATAGGTTGTAGTTTGACTAGACTTGACCTAGTAGACTAAAGTGTGGACCAAGGTTGACCGAGAGGTGACTTTGACCTAAATTAGCTTAGAATCATGTAGATTGCATTGTAGATTTCATTTTACCTTATTTTGGATACATCATAAACTATATTGCCCTAATTAGGACACTGTGACTCCGGTTCAGACATCTGATATTCATCTGTCATTCAGGGAAGAAGGCGAGTACATTCTCTGATAGTTCTTTCATCTACTTGTCGATTACTGTAATTCAGTTCTAGTTAGTTCTATTTGATTCTTGTTACAAACACGTATTGATAATTTTGAATTCATGTATACGACACACACACTTTACTCGTTTAGCCTCTACTATTCGAACTATTCGCACCACCTATTAGCAACTTCATGTGCTAGTTGGACTTGTATTTGATTGATGTGTCGGATTATGGATTCACTTATATTATATGGGCGGGGAAATACTTGATTAGACATATGAACATTCCTACTATTCAAACCACCTCTTTGTGAACGATATTCGAACGATAGCCATCCCACACATGGCCAGGTATGCGGTGTGCCATATTATCCTTAGCCGTTTATATGTTTATCTTAGTATTTTAAAACATACTTAGAGTATTGATTAGAATCATCATTAGAACCATCATAGATCATTATTAGCACCACCTTATTAGAACATTGATTGGAATCACATTTGACTCATCTTACATTAGACTCACATTGGGATTACATTCGACTTACATTATATTGTCTGGACTTAAATCATGTTACTCTAGTTCAGCTAGCTTGTATTACAGTCTTCCTTGCCATGTTTCTTCTCTTGTTTGTTACATTACTTTCCTTGTACTTTAACTGTTGTTTTATATTATCACCTGTATAAAACTGCCATGTTCATCAATATAACTGCCTATAACTGCTTTATAGTCTTTGTCATTTACTTTGGATTTCAAGATAAGTTGTGCTCGTTCCAATCCTGGCTAGATACGTTGAAAATATTACAGATGTTTGCCTTGAGCACACTTGCCCGACTTGCTTGGGACCCGGAGACGAATTAGCTACCTTTAGCTCCGTTCCCCAGGAGTGATCGGAAGACTAGCTAGTAGACTTGGTTTAGTTTTCATGTTTTAGAACTTGAATTGTAATAAGTTGAGATATTATTTTGTTTTGAGATTATTATTATTTAGTTGTTGGTTTTGTTGTTGTTATTTAGTCATAGTTATAAACTTTTGTGTTATCTTATCGTGCTTAAACTGTGATTGAGATTTTATTATATCTATACTTGTCCTCCATTCGGAGTTGAGATTTGACAAGTACATTATGTAATTGCATGAGTTGTTGATTAGATAGTGACCTAAAATAGCGTTCTACCACCGATACTGCGGCATAGGCTGGACGTACCTACTTCTCGTGCCCCTATATTGGGTGCGGGTCATGACACATTTTTAGTGGTGGCCCATACAGGCCGAGAGTCGCATTAGTATGATATCTTGGTAGTACGGCGATTAAGTTATACTGCTGCGAGCCTGCGATAGGAATTAAGAAATAGGCTTTAGCAGAGAGGTTACTCAATCACAGTTAGGACTACTTGAGAAGATTCCTGGGATGACCATTGAGAATCTCATTATAACTATCTCGAAATTCGATTTCGACAGTTTCGGTCTACCTTCCTTGTTCGTTGTTGAAATTGATTCTTGGTGTTCATCGTTG
Organism: Iris pallida; assembly: GCA_029216955.1. Taxonomy (NCBI): domain Eukaryota; kingdom Viridiplantae; phylum Streptophyta; class Magnoliopsida; order Asparagales; family Iridaceae; genus Iris; species Iris pallida. The sequence continues at coordinate 38,230,458 of JANAVB010015600.1, forward strand.
ACTTAATTTTCAACCAAGATAAATCTTATGGCTAGGTTGCCTCAGATATGAGATCTAGAGTCTTCTACAGCCATATTAGCTGGTATGGCGATGAGATATAGTCTGATTTTGGATGTATTTCTCGGGTGTGGGAATTTAAGGTTTTTGCAACCAAGCTAGCGGCAATACAAAAATTTTAAATACCATAATTCTAGAGGTATGTACCTTAGTTACAGACTCTAGAGATTATTGTTGTTGTACTTACTAGCGTAACGAAGATTCTGGTAACATGGTTCTGGATAGAAGGGTATGATTATCAGATTTCAGAATAGATACCATATAGATGGTACCCTAGTATGATGGAATGGAATATCAGTATAGATGTTGCTTAGGTTATGGATTAGATAGAAGGAACTAAGCCACCAGTAGCGTAGAACCATGCCCCGCACCACCAGAGGGATATACCCCAGAGGGGCAGGGCTTTTGTACTGATGGTCGTAGAGACCGGCACTGCGGGTGACGAGTTAGCAGGTCTGTCCTTCCCGTCCTTCTTTTCCATCTTATTGTGTGATTCCATTAGTACCTGCAAGATGTTTGTGCTGTGATAGATAGTATAGTGATCATGTTCGAGACTATGAAATCACGACCGGTAGGACCATGTTTTGTATGCTTTAGATAGAATTTCATTGACCTTAATTGTTGTGGGTTTGACCTAGAAGGAGTACGACCATCTTAATTTCGAGGACAAAATTCTTCTAAGGAGGGTAGACTTGTAACAACTACTTTTCTAAAATGAGGGTAATTTTGAACTTTTGTAAAATTTATTATTAAATAATAGGATTTAGTTCATGATAGTAATTTTTGGTAAAACTATTTAATTTGGTGCATTGTGATTTTGGTGTTTTGCTAGTGTAATCCTAGAATTGTTAAGCCTAGAGACTAACAATGACCATGGGGACCTAACGAAGTGATTAGAATGACTAATTATAACTTTTTAGGCTAAGGATATTTTGGTCATTTGTGACTTATTATGATTATTGAATTTGTGATAATTAATATTGTGCAAATTGATTTGTTAAAGACTAACCTAGAATTACCCTAACCTAGATATTAGTCATGAGCCTAGATATTAGATTAGAAGCTTCCATTACATGACAAGGTTAGTAATATCTAGATATTAGTTTAAAGTTGGATATCTGTTAAGGTTAGATATTTAGCTTAGGCCTTTACTAGAAAGGCCTAGAATTAAACTAGCTAGAGGCCTTCAAACCTCATAAAACTTAATCCTAACCCTAGAAACAACCTTGGGCTGCCATCAAGGGATCCCCACCCCTATATAAATACATATTGACATCCCCTTGCCTCTTTTATTAAACCTACAAACCCTAATTTAGAGTTTTTCCCCAAATTCACCCCATTTATCCAAATCAACTCCAAATTGAGTCTAATCAATTGCAATACACTCCCCTAGTGTGGAGGAAGCCTCTAGAAGCTAGCTAGCAAGGATTGGGAGCAATTTAACCATTAGAGCTTGGTGGATATTTAGATCTATGAGCTTTCATTGAGACTCCAGCTCTCAATAGGTAAAGGCCTCTAAACCTATTTAAATTCTGTTTTCTCTCCATAGATGCATTCATTTAGGGTCCCCCTATCCCTAGGTCAAGTTTGGTCAGAAATCGGATCTATTTGGTATGTGTATCGGAGGAGTATCAGAGAACTATACATAGTGTTCGATGAAATGTCTCTTAGAACTTTTTGTTCTTCGTTTTCAAAACAAACAACATATTTGGAAAGCTTATTATGTATAGATTTTATTTCAATTGACTGAGTTAATTTTTTTCAATTTTTTGTGTCTAAATTGTACATGCACCTCATGCACGAGGCTCGTGATGTCCCCTGCTGCTCGGGGCTCACGTAGGACACGACACAGCATGGTTTGACCCCAAACTTGGTGGACACATAGGACACTTGACTGACACGACACCCAAGAAGTTTGGTCGGGTTTTACGGAGTAGGTTGTGACAAATCACACGTACACTAATTTTTTACTGTCACGGTGACACTGTTTTCTCTTCACTGATACGCATCAACTGAAATGACACGGCGACACTTGGACACTGGACAGGGTGTCGAACACGTACCCTTATGTCCTCTCTATCACTGTGCATGAGCTCGACTCATCTCGAGCTCTTTGTCGAGTCCACGAGAACTCGACACACATGTACGAGGAGTTTCTTGTTGTCATTTCTGATACTTTTGGATTTTAGTTTTTGGACACATTGTGTCTGAATTTCTGGACACGAATGGACACTTGGACATGCCTGACATGTCCCTAATCTTTGTACACCAGTTTTACTTTAGTATTTCAAAATTGTTGGGTTAATTGGAATTTGAATTCATTTTCTTATATACTGTTTATCTATAATTTTTACAGTTCTGAGAATTTTAGATGGGATTGAATTGTTTCAGAGAATTTGAAAGCTGGATTTTGGTTTGTTTTTACTTGATATTTGAATTATACACTACATCTAAGTTTACATGTTAACTGAGTGTTCGATTTCGAATTTGTTTTAGAAAATTTGGGTTTCGAATTATTCAAGTCTGATACATAACTGTTTTCCCTTTTCTCATAGTTTGAGTTTTGTAAAGATTGATTTTGATTTATATTCAATTTCCTGAGAAGAGTTGTTTGGATTTGAAAGCCTATATGTATGTTTTGTAAATGTATATAAAAACTGAGCATGAGGGATTCATGTGTTAACTAAGAACTGTCACCTTTCCTATTCTAAGTTATGCATGATATGTCCTATAGAATGAATGATTTGAACCTGAAAGTGATATGAAATGTATGATAAGCATGTATATAATGTGATGATAGATATAAATACAAGTATCTAATATGCATTATATGACTGAACTGAATGTAGGTAATAATGAACTCATAACTGAGAAACACAGTCTTTTCCATTCTCTGTTATCCCTCTTTTTATATGTAATGCAAGTATACATGTATGCTACCGACATGTAATGTAGGTATGGTTACATTAAGGATATGATATGCATGACCCTAAATAATTAAAACTAAAATTGATGTGAACATTAACTAATTTGTTTTGAACACAAAACTGAGCATGTAGATAACTAAGAACACTCTCATTCTTCCCTCTCTCTATTTTTCATAAAATATGATATGATATGTAAACTGATATGTAGATTTTATTTACCTTATTTTGGATACATCATAACCTATATTGCTCTAATTAGGACACTGTGACTCCGGTTCAGACATCTGATATTCATCCGTCATTCAAGGTAGCAGGTGAGTACATTCTCTGATAGTTCTTTCATCTACTTTTTGATTATTGTATTTCAATTCTAGTTAGTTCTATGTGATTCTTGTTACAAACACGTATTGATAATTCTGAATTCATGTATGCGATACACATACTTTACTCATTTAACCTCTAATATTTGAACTATTCGTACCACCTATTAGCATCTTTATGTACTGGTTGGACTTGTATTCGATTGATGTTCGGATTATAGATTCATTTGTATTAGATGGGCGGAGAAATACTTGATTAGACGTGTGAACATTTCTACTATTCGAACCACCTCTTTGTGAACGATATTCGAACGATAGCCATCCCACATTTGGCCAGGTGTGTGGTATGTCATATTACCCTTAGCCGTTTACATGTCTATCTCAGTATTTTAAAAGACACTTGGAGTATTGATTAGAATCATCATTAGAACCATCATGGATCATTATTAGCACCACATTATTCGAACTACCTTATTAGAACATTGATTGGAATCACATTCAACTCATCTTTTATTAGAATCATATTAGGATTACCCTCGACTTATATTATACTGTTTGGACTTATATCATGTTACTCTAGTTCAGCTTGCTTGTATTACAGTCTTCCTTGCCATGTTTCATCTCTTGTTTGTTACATTACTTCCCTTGTACTTTAACTGTTGTTCTATATCATCACCTGTATGAAACTGCCATGTTCATCAATATAACTATCTATAACTACTTTATAGTCTTTGCCATTTACTTGGGATTTCTAGATGAGTTGTGCTCGTTCCAATCATGACTGGATACGTTGAAAATATTACAGATGTTTTCCTTAAGGAAACTTGCCCTACTTGCTCGGGATCCGGAGACGGATTAGCTACCTTCGGCCCCGATCCTCAGGAGTGATTGGTAGACTAGCTAGTAGACTTGGTTTAGTTTCTATGTTTTAGAACTTGAATTATAATAAGTTGAAATATTGTTTTGTTTTGAGATTGTTTGAGATTGTTATTATTTAGTTGTTGGTTTTGTTGTTGTTATTTAGTTATAGTTATAAACTTCTGTGTTATCTTATCGTGCTTAGATTGTGATTGATATTTCATTATATCTATACTTGTCCTCCGTTCGGAGTTGAGATTTGACAAGTACATTATATAATTGCGTGAGTTGTTGATTAGATAGTGACCTAGAAAAGCTTTCTACCATCGACACTACGGCCTAGGCTGGACGTACCCACTTTTCGTGCCCATACACTGGGTGCGGGTCATGATAATCTGCTATCATTGTACGGTGTGGGCTTCTGCTGAGTTGACACGTGACGGACAAAGAGATTCCTCTCTATCGAGATCTCGGGTGGTTATCAAAATAACCGAAGGAAGAGACACATGGCGCGTATCTATTGTTGGGAATCCTCTGTTTAGATGAAGCATATTAGATCTTGGATTTCATCTTAGAGTAGGATTATGTTTGATCTTCAGGAGGTGATCGATTTAAACAAACTGACTTGATATAACCTTTATCAAAAGAGCAAACTTTGTCCTTATCTGAGTTTTAAACCAATTGATATGATATTTGCACTTATTAATATGATCAACCTCTGTCCTATCTTTGAGAGTGGTGGTTTAAACAAACCAATTGGGTGGGACCATGCAACTTGTGCCTCTAGCGAGGTCTTAGTGCTGCTGCACTTCTGGTGTGATGAGTAGACTGTTCTCCTGGAGACAACGGAGCATCTGCGCTTTCAGGCGACGAATGGACTATGTTTCGAAGACGACTGAATCTTTTTGCGTTTGAGTGACGAGTAGGCTGCGTTTCGAGTAGTAAAGTCTCTGTGCTTTTGGAGCGGCAGGCAGACTTGTTTTGGATGCACTGGTGTTTCCAAAGTCTTTGATGAAGGGGGTTGAGCTTCTGGGTCGAAGCAGACGTCTGCGCCATTGAAGCCGAGATGATGTGAAGTAATCACCAGTACTGTGCCTTCTACTGGCGCAGGATTGTAGCTGTGCTTCTAGTTTGAAGAAGTTGTCTTATGAAGTCTTTTTTAAGAGCAATTAATGACAGCTCTTTAAGGAACGACTCTCTCTTGATTACTACCGTTACTTAGGAAATTTCAAGGGGTCTTTTAATGGTCTAAGACTTAGTCGAACGAACCCATTTAATGAGGTTTATCGTGCTGAGTCTTAGGTTCATCCCATTAAAGTAAAAAAAATTGATCGACGGCCCCATAGCCTATGTCTTGGACCACTCCCGCCCTATATAAAGGGGGATTTTCTTTCGAAGAGTCACGTCTTTCTCTTTTTGTCCTTCATGACCATGCTGGATCCGGACTTAGCTTCGAGCAGCCGTTGGCCTTCCTTAAGTCAGATTTTGGTTGAGGATCCCTTCGTTCAAAGGAGCTATGCCTTCGTAGAAGAACGGCTGATGAGCTTCGGGATGTGCTGGAACGCTTCTCATGGGGAGTTCAAGCTTGAGCGACATCTTGGAGGTCTTGGAGGTCCTGACGATTGAGTTTGGTATGGTTGCCAACAAGCGTCGTGGGTTGTGCTCTGCCCTGCTCATTGGCGGCTGCACGCTTCCGTTATGCTAGAAAAGCCCCAGAAGCTCATGCGCTTTTAAAAATGGCCTCTTGTCGTACTGTGGACTGTATTCTTGCTCGGGCAATAGCTACTTCAGGAAGAGCTGTACGTCTGAGAGGGGGGTGCTGTGGTGACAGGCTCTAATGGCGACTGTATTCACATCTTCTATACACGGTCCCTCCTCTCATGAGGATTACACTGTGAAGATGAACCCTAGCGTAGATCCATGGGAGTTTTTAGTTCAACATATGTAATCACAAATACTTTGTAACAAATCCTTGTAATTAGGAAGTCTTCTTTTATGTAATCGTGACGAATCTGTAATAGACTCTTGTAGCCATGATTTAATAAAAAGAACTTTTCTTAAACTTTTTATCTATTTTTTGTGAGTATATCTTTTCTGTTGGCGTGTTTGACCGCCTGCGCTTTTGTGAAACTGGGTTGGTAGAGAGATCATCAACTTGCGCCGTTCGTCATCTTCACCTTTGTGAAGATGGGTAGATAGCGAGAGTACCCACCTGTGCCTTGTCACTTTAACTGTCGATTTTCAAAATTGAGGGTAAATTTGTTATTTTTCATATTCTAAAATTTTTTTGAATATTTATTTATTAATATTATATTTTGGGGATTAGTTTTTGAGTTTCGTCTAGTTTTAACTTCTGTTAGTGACCCGGGAAGTTTACACTCTAGTCGGGATCCAAAGATTAGTTAGGCATGGCCCACCAACTTATCTCATTAGGCTAGTGCATCTAGACTAAACCTACATAACAAATTTAGTTATTTAGAGATTATAAACTTGACCCTTTTGACCCTAAACATTTGCATGACTTAGATTAACCAAAGGGGACCTATTAGGGGCATATTAGACATTTCCAATTGGCCCAAACCTAACCCTTATGGCAGCCAAGAGAGGGTTCTATCTCCTTTTCATTTGCAAAGTAGCCTACATTTCCATTTTAGTGTTCTTTCCAATCTTGAGAGCAAATCCCATTGATTCATCTATCAAATCTTCTCTTTTCTCCACCAAATTCTCTCATTCCTGTAAGAAGAGGGAGCTATAAGGATTATGGAGCCAAGAGCAAGGAGGGATGTCCATTTGCTAGAAGAGTCCGTGTCGGATTCGTGTCCTTTGGGTTGTTCATTGGGAATCAACTCCAAATAGGTATCTCTCTCTCTCTCTCTCTCTCTCTCTCTCTAAACCTTCTCTATTTCATCTTTTCCTTGCATGTTTGTTAGTTTTAAACCCATAGGAACCACTCCCATGTATGAACTACTATTAGGAATTTTTTAAAGGCTCTTTTGAGTCCTCTTTAGGAGTTTGGGATAGGTTTGTTGTCCCCCATGGAGAGATTCAAAAGGGGGCACACCATGTGTTTGTGTTTTTGCCCCATAGGCTTATTTGTCTTCTAATTTTAGATTTTCATGTGTTAGAGAGTAGATTAACCATGGTTAGGATATTTAGGTTTGTTCTCATTTGGATACCATTGTTTGAATCTATGTATTATGGCCTACAAGCCCAATTTTTATGTAAAAATATCAAATATTGTTATATTTATGGATGTGGACTGATTTGGGTGTTTTTGTATATATATATTGATAAGTATCTTATGTGTATGTGATAGAGTATGGGTGTGTTAGTGTTAAGTTAGTGAGTTAGATAATCTAGTTAGTATCCTAGATAATATAGTTAGTACGTGTTTTTTTTGTCCAAAATAATCCAAATTCGTCATAATTTTCATCCACGTTTTTAGTAGCCAGAGCAACTTAGAAATGCCATAACTCCTAGCTCAAGACTCGATTAATCTTCCATTTTTTTAAAAGAAACGTATCGAAGTTAGCTTTCCAAATAAATAAATTAATAGGCCAAAATCATTGTAAAACTTTCTGTAAAACTGTTTGAGTGTCAGCTGTCCGAAAGACAAACGTATTTCGGTATTTTCGCGATTCCGGGAGCTTTTGGACACGAAAATGCGATCCGTTTGAAGTTTCGGAAAGCTAATACGAAGGGCTACAACATAATTTAATCCTAGAATTTAGTAAATGGGTATAATAGGTGCAGTATTGGTTTTAAGTATAAAACTGACTATACGACATGAATATTTTGTGTATCCTATGAGCCTATGTAGTATGGATAACAAGTGAACGTAATATATATATATATTTTTATATATATATAATATATATATATATATATAAATATATATATATATAATATATTATATATATATATAATATATATAATATATATTATATATATATATATATATATATATATATATATATATTATTGTTAGGTAATATATGTTAGTATAGTGTGTGTGTTTGAATGAGATAAGGATGTGTGTGGTTAGTAGAGAGAAGTGAGATTGATAGAGGATATGTGCTAGTATGTATTTGATGTTGTATGGATGGTAGTGTAGTGTGTGTGTTGTGAAGGTGAGAGAGTTGGGAGGATCATGCCATCCTATTTGACTTGAGGCTAGTGTAGTTTGTTGAGTGATTTGTGTTTTGGTTGAGTGGTAGTGTGTTTGTATATAGATGTGTGTGGGTGTGTTAGAAGAGAGAGGGTAGATTTGGTATATGTGTTTGTGTGTGTGTTAGTATTGGAGTGGAGAGGGATTTAGATGTTGTATGTATGGATATGTTAGTATGTTAGTATTATGTTAGAATCTATGTAGAGGTTAGAGGTATCTTAGAAGTTAGATAGTGGTATCTTGTATAAGTTAGATAGTTAGTTGTGTTAGTCTATGTTATTGTTAGTTAGATATGACATATGTTAGTTAGTTAGAGTTAGAGTTGGATATATATACATATATGTTATAGTTAGATATTTGTATCTTGGTTATCCATGGTTTGTGTGTGTGGTGGAAGATTAGATGAGTTAGTATCCTAATAGTTAGATATCTTAGATAGTTAGATAAGTTGTATCTTGTATAGATTAGAGTTAAGTTAGATAGTGGTTAGTTTGTAGATAGGTGGTATCTTAGGATACTAGATGTTGGTATCCTAGGATATTGTGATTTATTTTACTTTAAGGAAAAGGGGTTTACCTTATCACAAGATAAGGTAGTGAGTTTAACTTCAAGACAAGGTAATAGGGAGTTTACCTTCAAGGTATTGGGTTTACCTTCAAGGTAAGGTTTGATTACCTAGATACTAGGGCTAGATACTAAGGTATTGGTAGGATCTATTAGCCTAGGATAGTGAGTTATCTACTAGTCTAAAGTAGATGGGGTGTTAAGGTATTACCTAGATATTTAAGGTATTGATATAAGATACCTATAAAGGTAAGGTAAGTGGGTTTTCTTGGTAGATAATGGTTAGAAATAGGGTATTTGACTTAGATTTGACTCTGTTTGACCAATGTTGACTGTTTGACTCAAAGTCAACTGCAAGTCAACATTGGACCTAAATTGGACTACGAGTTAACCAGAGTTGACTAATTGACCAAAAATCAACTGTGAGTCAACCATTGACCCAGTTTGACATAGATTGGATTAGAAGTTGACCAGAGTTGACCAAAAGTCAACTATAGGTCATCCCTTGACCTAGTATGATCTAGATTGACATAGTTTGACTTTGTTCGACTTTGTTTGACTTACCTTAACCTAGTTTCACTTTGTTTGACTTAGTATGACCTAGTTCGACTTTGTTTGGCCTAGTATGACCTAGTATGACCTAGTATGATTTAGTTTGACTTACACTACACCAAAATAGATAATTTCTAACACATTTTTTTATGATTAGTAACGGTTATTACCGTGACAAGTTTGTAACAGAAATAACCGTTACAATACTTAAAAACTGTTACTAAAATTCTAATTTTGTATTTTTGTTATTTTTATAATTTTGTAACAATAAACACCGTTGCAAATGAAAAATAAAAATCGTTACAAGTGAATCGAACTTATTTTTCACGCAATGTGGAGTTGAAAGGCTAGCCGAGTTGAAATATTATTCCCGCATCATTTTTTATCATTTTTCACTTTTCCTCCCTCTGCTCAAAAACCCTAACCCTAAATTCTTCTTCTCCTCCTCCTCCTCCTCCAGGTACGTCAATCAGGGGAAGGGCATCCTCTGAAGATCACCACCCCCACAATGATATCATGGATCTCTGTGAGAAATTCGTCGTCAATCAATTCTTCTTCTTCTTCTTCTTCTTTGTTAGGGTTAGGGTCAGAGTTTTGGTGACGTTTATTGACGTTGAATTGATTGGCTCTTTTGTTTTTTGGGGGACAAATTATGCAGGCATCGAGTGCCAGGCTAACCAGGCGAGCACGATGAGCGAGGAGTGCGTCGTTGCTTGGGGTAATACGTCAGATCCTGATTAATCGATAGTTTATGATGTTCTTTACTGCTTGGATATTTGTTCGTAGTTATTGGTATGATCATTTAGAAGGTTTGTGGACTTAGGTTTAGATTTGGGGAAGAGGTCAATTATGATTGCTTGTGGTATCCTTACACTTAGTAGACGTGTCATTCCTAGAAGCTTAGGTTGATGTTAATTTATATTCGGAAATAATTTATTCACTAGATTGATACTCGCTGATAAATTCATAGTGGAGAAGTAATTTGTACTTGGATAAGATATATTTGTTTACTGTATTGATACTTGCTGATTTTGATTTTAGGACACCGTAGTCCTTCTCCCTTTCGTTGCCATCGTCATTCGCCCCTACCTCGGTATATGAGAGGTCTTCCACGTCAACGTCTACGAGCTGACGGTCGAGCAGCTCACCATCTTTGAGTACCTCGAGTTCATAAAAGAGCTCGAGCTTCCCTCTCCACCATGGATACCAACCAGGAATCCATGTAGAGATTCTAAGTTTTGTTTCTTTTTGTCATCTCAAGCCAGAGGTAAGACCACCCCCTTTGTCCGCCTCTACAATCTTTTTGTCCATCTCAAGCCAAATACTAAGAAAAAGATGCAAAAATACTTCCATTCATACCACTAACATACACAATTGCACTTATATCTTTATCCGCCTTTGCAATCTTGCCTTTCTAAACACCTATTTTCATTCTGAAAGAACCTATTTCTATTATATGAGTCTCATAATATTAAAATTTCAAGCTGAACCTTCGTTCTTTGCCACCTGTTGCTTTTATTTCTTATAAAATGAAGCCTATGTTGGTTATATTGGTAGTGCTAAATAATTCTGGATAGTACATAGTTTAGTTCTGATCTATGACCGGGATTAATTCTTCTAGTTGAAGCATCTTGTGATGATGTGTCAGATTGAGGTTCATTCTTTACTATAGCATGTCATATCTAGACAAGTCATCTTCATCAGGGAAGAAAGTTTTGAATACAAGTATTTTTAAAATTATCTTGCTTTGGATCCAAGTTTTGAATGTATTAGAGCTTATTTTAGCTGCCCAGGAGGAAAAGGCTTCCTTTCCTTTTAGCCAGTGCTTTCGTTCAGTCGTCGGGGTAGGATTTGCTACAAAGAGATTATTTATTATAGCTCGAGGAGATAAAGATAATAGTAGGAGATTCTCTTTGTAGGAGTCATTCTGTTCTTTGCTACCTACATAGGCGGAACCAGGAACTGTAGCTGGGCCGTTCTTTGCTGGATATGCTGCCTAAGAATCTATGATTATGGCACCAATAGCAATACCATATTGAAGCAACATGCATAAGGAAGTATATTACATAACTCAGTTGTTGTGGACGTTGTCGTATTAAACAAATGAAGCAAACAATATATGCAGATAAAACGTTGAAGACTTACTGTTTTCAATTGCAGATAAGTGGGACGAGGAAGGTATTAAAACCAATCTCCATGGATGGAAACACAATAATGATTAATTTTGTTCCTTTTGATGATTCTAGTTTCTTATTAGAAAATATATATATTTGTGATACTTTGAGTGAAATATTAACATAATCTTTTCTACAAATTTGTTGTATTGTCAGGACCAACAATCCACATCATTGGTGAGGGTAATGCAGAAGCAAATGATAGGTATAACATATTTGTACATAAATGCTTCTTAATTTTATTTGTAATAAGATTGTGGAATCAATACCAAGTATATAATATCACAATGAAGTTTGAGATTTTCTAATGGTATGTGAATGTGACCTACTTTACAAAGCTGATCATGGTAGTTTTGCTACATCAATTAGGAAGACCTCTTGAAACAGGTTTTGATTATGTCCAGCCATGCAATTGGCGCCTCCTATCTGTTTCATTTTCCACTTGTCTCAAATCTCCTAAAGTTGGATTCGATTCTTCGATAAATTCTGCTGTGCATGCCAATTCACAAAGTGGTAATCAACTTGTTGTGCATCTTCATTTTCTTTATTGTTGATAGATAAAGCTGACACCCAAAAACACTATGACATATTGGTTTGACAAACTTACCTCTTACCAGCACCACCACACACAAAAAAACAATAAACAAAAACTGGCACTCATAGGAAGGGCTAGAACCTATACTGAAACTGAAGTTTGAACCATGATTTAAACCTTAAATTCCTTCTTTTTTGTACCTACTTGTTATTACATGCACTGGAAACTTCTTAAATGCTCATAAAATAGGTACTCCTTAAGTTGATATCAAGTTTGATGCTCATTGTTGATGGCAATTAGTAGTATTGTCGCACTAGCAAGAAAATTTCTATTAAATTGATGTCTGGTTAGTCTTTTTTCTCACAGCAAATCCTGAAAGCCTTCATCTTTGGGGCAATTTACCAATTGAGTCGCTCTGTTCATCTCTTGAGAAGTGTGTTACTTTGAACTTGGGGCATAGAATTGGGATGATATCCATAATTGATATGTACCATAGTGTATTGAAGGTATCTAACTCATAATGACGTTATTTTTTCATCTGTCCTTTTGTTATAGTTTTTTGGTAAAAGTTCTATACCAACTTTGTAAGATGTATATTACCTGTTCCTTTTTAGACTCGCAGAGGAGGCAGACTTCGATTGACTGGTTCTCTTCTCTGTTACTTTAGAACTTCAGTCTTGCCATTGATTTAAGCATATTCAGAGAATTTGTCTCCATTATCTAAATTCAAAAGAAATTTCCAATTTTGGATATGGACTTGTCTACATCTGTATGTTTTAGATAACATGAGTGTCACAGTTCTTTCCAATAATCTCGTTGTAGTGTTGTGAGAGACTTGAAATAATCCAGGCTGAATTTGGTTAGAATTTGGCTCGAGTTTTTTAGGTAAGGCCAGTCGCTGCCTGAGTTCATATTTATCTTATAATAGTATAGCAGGGTAGGTTCAATTGTCATTAGTGGACCAAACCCATCCTAAACCTGACCAGTATATAACTTGTAGCCCCACCTACGGAGAAAGTGAAAAAGGTTAGGTTGCAGATAGATTTTTCCTTGGTTTAGATTTGGAGGTATTGGTAAGAAGAGTAATGGGGAAGTTATGGGTTTATGGGCTGCACAGCATTTGGTCCCTATATATGTGTATGTGTGTATGACTTGAACTTAAATCTTATCAGTTGGAAAGTACAATTTAAGTTGCAATCCACTCCAATTAAAAGGATCACATCGCCAGAACACAAAAACTAAGCCTAAATTATTGCACCATGCATCTCTCTCTCTCTCTCTCTCTCTCTCTCTCTCTCTCTCATTCTTTCCTGTATGAATTTTGGCCCTTTGCCTATCAAGCTGCTTCTTATATCGTACATCCCTTGCCAAGTCCAGGCTTCAGATGCAATCACTCCATGAAGTTATAACAGTTGCAAGCATTTTAATGAAGAAAAAAAGCCAACAAATACACAGGGCCTAGACTTAGGTTCAAACTTATTATTATAGTAAGGCTTAAGCCAACGGAAAAATATTATGCAAAAACTTTAACCTTGTTGTAGCTTGATTTCTCATGAACACAATCCTTTTCCCATTTGCCCCTCTCCTGCCACAAAACTCTTTAAAAGGGTTCATCGTGAATTTCATAAGTTTTTTAATTTCATTGCTCCTACTGTATATGCCTTCACATAACTGGATCATTTTGAACTTATGTTTTTATTGGATGTTGTATGTATAATAAGAGGTAAGTCCAATATAGCAGAATTTTGACACATTAATTTTTACTTTCATTTGACAGGCTCTTCTAAAGGCTAAAATATTTACTCCGATTGTCTGCTGCAATTACTGAAAGGAATTTTTTATACTCGTATCCTCCTTTTGGTTCAGTGAAATAAAATGATTTCACCAAAATTATTTTCTAATGCAGTCTTTGTATACTAATACAAAAATTTTGTTTCCTGATTTTTTAATTGTTCTCTACCCAGGTCATGATAACTTGAGGCCTGCAGAGCAGTTCAAGAAGCAAGCACCTGGTGCAGCTGCTACTACTACAGCTCAAGAAAATGAGGATGAGGATGTCCATGAGCTTGTTCATGGAGAGACATATAAAGCAGTTTCGAGAGAGAAGAGTGATTCTTTAGAGTCTTTTTTGTATTTCCTCTTTTCAGTAACCAACCTTCTTCGTTCCATCTCTATTTATTTTTTTGGAAGTTTCTTTGTTGAGTTAACTCATCCTACCTATTTTGTGAATTATGTTATGTGATTGTTCAAATGAATTGCAAATGAAAAGAATCCGTCTTTATCTGATGTTGCACGTAGAAGGTGTTTCGATGCTTTATGTACCTGTTTTGTTAGTTTCATTATATAGTAACGTCTCTACATAAAGAGCTTAAAGCCATGAGTTCATTTTCTATGAAGAATGCTTAGATTAGATTAGATTGGTAGAGGGATATATTTGCTTATAATGCTATTTATTTACTTGTATGAAGTACTTGTTACTGAGAAGCATGTATATACAAATTATATTTTTTTTAAAAGTGGTTGTAACGGTTATAACCGTTACAAAAGTTAAAAATCGTAACGAAAGAACACATATTCGTAACGATAATAATTGTTAGGAATGTACACGTAGTCACAGTTATAAGCGTGACGAAAACCGTTACAAAATTTATTTTTGCCACGGTAATAACCGTTACAAAAATCGTTACAAAAATTAGTCACGCCTAATTCGTCACGGTTATTACCGTTACGAAAATTATTTGTCACGGTAATAACCGTTGGCAATTACCTATTTTGGTGTAGTGAGTTTGACTTAGTTTGACTTGCTTTTACTTCCAAAACATTATATTGATACAACATTCCATCTTTAGGTCCCCGAGGTACTGTATTGGAGTCGGTTGCTATTTTTATCACATCTCAGGCGAGTACATTCTCTGATAACTTTTCAATTTTACAATAACTGTTATAATTCATGTATTTAGTATATATACACTTTTTCTTGACACATTGGTCACACGGATTGGTATTCATGGATCCCGACATGAGGTGTTATTCCTTGTTATCTTGGTATATCTTGTGCAAGCCCCTTGTAGTTCTTGTGCAGTATATGGACACCGATTCTCGAGAAGACTTGCTCATTTCTCATAGAATCTCGTATTGTAACGTGTCTTGTTTGGATCCACTCTACCAGTCGGGGGCGGAGAGTATTAGCGTAGATGTGTGGTCATTATCCGTCTTGTTTATTTCTTGTAGACCTTGTGAATGTCAATCCTACACTTCACGTATGATTGGCTAGATCATTAGACTTTGTTCAGACCCAAGCCGGCCACATATCGAAGCTAGTATTCACACACCTAGATAGATGATTCTTGATTCTTGTACATGCCATTATCAGTTTTACTTGCCTTGTTTTAGCTCTAGTTTACAGCTTACCTTGCCATGATACTTACATGTACATTTCCATTACTCTTGTCTATACTCTCTATTTACAGTCTCGTAGCATTCGTTATATCTTGTGAACTGTTGTTAGTAGATTGTGCTCGTTCCATCCTGACTGGATATGTTGACAAAATTTTACAAATTATGGTGAGGAAGAGTGTCCTACCTACTACGGTCCTCATGACGTAGTTGGCTTAGACTTGGAGACCCTAGTTCAGTAAGGGTTAGCTCCAGCCGATGAGGCATTAGAGTAGCTTAGCTAGATTAGTTTAGTACTAGACTTTGTCTCCAGATTACACTTTGGCTTGTTATTATTTAGTCTTTGTATTTGAGATTGTTGACTCTGAGACTTTGGACTTGTATATTCTGTGTTGGACTTTCAGGATGATATTTTCATATCTTGTTGTATTTATCTTTCAGTGTCATCTTTTCTTCTTAGAATTTGTGATTGAGTATATTGTATTGTCATTGTTTGTCCTCCATTCGGAGTTGACCATTCTCGACAGGTTTTGATATTATAACTGTTGTTAGATATTAGACCTAGACAGCGTTCTACGCCATTTCTACTGCGTAGGCTGGGACGTTGTCTCGTACTCGTGCCCATACTCTGGGTGCGGGTCATGACAGTCACCCTACACTTTTTCATGCTTCTACACAAGGCAAGGTTAGTTGCCAAGGGGTTTTCTCAGAAGCAGAAGATTGATTACTTTGACACATATGCTCCAGTATTTTGGATGATGACCATCAGGATGTTGATTGCTCTAAGCACAATTTACAAGCTGGTAATCCATCAGATAGATGTTAAGATTGCTTTCCTGAATGGTAAATTGACTGAAGAGATTTACATGCAACAGTCAAAAGGATTCGTCGTCAAGAGCCTCGAAGATAAAGTCTGCAAGTTGGTGAAATCTCTATATTGTCTGAAGCAAGCTCCCAAGATGTGGCATGAAAAGTTTGATAAAATCATAAGATCAAATGGCTACAGGGTTAGCAAGACGGACAAGTGTGTGTACACAAAGTTCACTGATGGGAGAGGAGTTATCATTTGTCTGTACGTGGACGACATGTTGATCTTGGATACAGATCTATTAAGTGTCACTGAGACAAAGAAGTTCCTCACATCTAAGTTCAACATGAAGGACTTAGGGAAAGCTGATGTTATCCTGGGGATAAAGATCATCCGGACAGAAATTGGAGTGGCATTGTCACAGTCTCAATATATTGAGAAGATGCTCACAAGTTATGGGTATCAGGATCTTCTAGGAATCGATATTCCTTATAGGTGTGACAAGAAGCTGAAGCCAAATCAAAGGAAAAGCGTAAGGCAGTTGGAGTACTCTAGCGTCATCGGGAGTTTGATGTATACAACTATTGGCGCAAGGCCTGACATAGCTTTTGCCATGGGGATGCTGAGTCGGTTCACAAGCAATCCAGGTGTGGAGCACTGGAAAGCTGTGAATAGGGTTATGAGATACCTCAAAATGACTCAAAAGTATGCACTGCACTACTGCAGAGATCCAAAAGTAGTAGAAGGCTTCAGCGATGCAAGCTGTAGCTCAGAAGTAGAGAGTGAGAGGTCCACAGGAGGATATGTTTTATCCATGGGTGGAGCTGCTATATCATGGAAGTCAAAGAAGAAAACTATGTTGTCTCACTCTTCTATGAAATCTGAGTTCTATACACTGGCAACTGCAGTGGATGAAGTAGAATGGCTTCAGGATATTATGTATAATCTTCTAATGGTTGGTGCGCAGATACCGGCGGTACCGATATACTGCGACAACCAGGCGACTGAGCGGTGGCATCGAATGACCTCTTCAATGGCAAGAAGAGGACTGTGCGTCTAAGGCACAGGGCGGTAAATGATCATATTAAAGGAGGAGTCATTACCGTAGTAGATATTTGGAGTCAGAAGAATCTGGCAGATCCGTTCACCAAAGGTCTCAAGTGCCGGCTGGTTGAGGACACATCAGGTAAGATGGGCTTGAAGATACTCTGATATTATGTCTTTGCAATTCTACTATAAAATTTTATGCTATTAGTTCAAAGAGAAATCTACTAGGCATCTAACTTTTAGTCCAAAGAAGGACCATTGACTGGAAGAATATCAGGAACAGTGGGCAAATCCTTTAGGATGTTGCGGGGTTATGAACCCAGAACCACTGTTGTCTACTGCTTGTTCTTCACAAAGAACAAAGTCCTGTGGGTGTATGGCTTGAAAGCCTTAATAAGTTCTCAGGCATCTGGAATATCTGGCATGCTTTACAGGAAGTACGGGTAGCATAGCACTACTGAGGAGCATAGTACTCTATGCTACAGTAGGGTGACACCATATGAGGTACCTTGGGAGGGTAAAGCATCGACTTCAGTCCAACTCACAGCAGTATAGCATCGCAAATAGGCAAGAGGGCCTAAGGCTATATAATGAAGAGTGGTAGGCAGCACTATAAAGAGGCTGGGCCTCATGTTATAGTGGATGACACCACATGTGGTAGGGCCTCGACTTTGCAAGCCATGTCACGACGACGTAACACCACAAGGAAGTGAAAGGCTTCATGCTGGGTAGTTTGGTACTACAAAGAGGCTGGACCTCATGCTACAGGTAGTACGACACCACATGAGACAGGGTCTCGGCTTCGGACTATGTCATAGCGGTATAGCAACGCAAGGAAGCAGAAGGCTTCATGCCAAAGACTCTTTAAAAAAAACTCACCTAGAGTGTATGGAAAGAGATATAGGCCATCTCTTAAGAGAAATCTTGTAGACATCCAAGATACATATACCGAAACCAGGCTGGCACAAGGCCTTTAATACACAGGTAGAAGCGTCGTTGATGTCATTATGTGAGTAAGAATAATTGCAGTTATGGTACAGAATTCAAGGCTTAGTCCATTCTTGTATTCCGCTATCATGTAACCCATGCGAGAAGATTCAAGTCGTATCGACATCTATCCTAATGCATAATGGACAATCACTGTGGGGAACGCTCAACCCATATATTGATAAATGTGGGAGATTGTTGGTATTTTTGCTTGTTGGTTTTTTTAGAAACTAGGAAAATAGTCTCACATTGGAAAAACCAAATGGATGGTATCTCTATATAAAGCTTTGCTTGTGTTGATAGATCACATGAAGTGTGAAGAGGCACATGGGTACCATGTGGGGGCATTTTTCTAGTGAAAAGAAGGCTAAACCAACAAAGAAGCATTAATGCTTTTTGTCATACTTATGGGATAATTCTCTTATGGAGCGACTCGGACACGGGCTCAAGGGCGTAAAGTAGCATTTTGTTGGCACACTTTACATTTAGCACGTCAGCATCAGTGCAAGGCATATTGTGCACAGTTGATGCGCTTGTGCGATTATCTCTACGTGAGTCGCAGCGCAGGTGAAGCGCAGGCGCAGCAGGCGCCAAGGTTCGTAGGTGATGCGGGGATGCGGCATGCAGGTGCTGTGGTACTAGGCGCATAGGTGCTGCGGGGCTGCGGTGCGCAGGTGCTGTGGGGCTGGGTGTTGGGTGCGCAGGTGCCGTGGGCTACTGCGGTCTTCGTAGCTATACGTGCAAGTTGACGGGCTGAGTGGCTATGGGGCACTGGTGGCGTATGATGTGGCTGATTAGAAGATTTGATGGTTATAGAAAAATTGAGTTAATTGATCAGATCCAATCTTTATGGGATTTGAATTTAATTCATTCAAATCTTTCTATTATTCGCTCCTATCTTTTTGCAATCAGTTACGGCCATGATTACGATTAGGATTTTGGCCTTTCTCTATAAATACTCCATTCGTACCTTTATTAAGGACTTAAGCCAAAATAAAGAGACGAAAAGAGAAGTGCTGCCGCTGCCATTGAAGTCATAAGGAGTTCTTCATGTTCGTGAAGGAGGTGACAGCGAGCGTTCCAGAAGTTCTTTCGAACTTGCTGGTTCCTGGGAGCAAATCGCAATAGGACGAATCTTGCTTTGAGCAACGGTGATCTTTATCACCCCAGCAAAGTCGTTGCATCAACTCCGATTGAGAGCGATTATTCATATCATTGCATCAACTCTGGTTGAGGGCGATCATTTATCTCGTTGCATCAACTTCGATTGAGAACGAGTATTCATCTAACTCTTAGAAGAACGAATTTTTCGTCTCTATAGAAATAAGAGTTCAAGATTTCCTTTTTTATCAAAAGATCTGTTTCGATAATAACATATTGGAATGTCTAAAATGTTATTCCCAAGGCAAAATTTTTGATGGAAAACAGAGAAACGAAATAGTTGTCTTAATAGTAACAACGTTTCGTAGCAACACTTCAAAGAAGGTGCACCACAGAGATCCTTAGAGCATTCTGGGTAACGAAAATCTAAAGAGATTTTGTTACAACAGCAAACGAAAGTAGAGCTTCTTTTATGAAGGTACAAATCGAGTTGATAGCAGCAGCAGTGACGAAAGCCTACAAGAAGTATCTGATTAGATCAGAGAAGAAGAGAAGGAAAGAAGAAAGAGAAAGGCTGCTTTGCTGGGGTAATAAGATCACCGTTGCTCAAATCAAGATTCACCTATATACGATCCGCTTTCAGCAACCAGCCAGTTCTAGAGAACTTTTGGAACGCTCGTCAGTCAATATTTGAGACTTGAACGGGCTTCCTGTACTTTACGGACTCCCTTAACTCTTTTCTTTGGTACATCTTTCAAAGGAGGCCAAGGGGCTCTATTTATAGAGCGGAGTGAGACTTCACCTCTTCTCCTATCCGATGTAGGACTAAAATACTAATACTCAAAAATAAAGTTTGATATTTTAGATCATTCCACAATCAGCATAGAAGTGTGCCAGTCCACGCCTACCCCCCCCGAGCACTCCCGTGTATGCACGAGACATCCTGGAGTCCGTGTCCGAGTCTAAGTCCGCACAACAAAAATTAACTTACATCTTTGTTGGAATTAATCCTTTTTCCTTCTAAGAAAATACTCCCATATGACACACACTTGTGCCCCACCACACCTCATGTGTACAGCTCAACACAAGCAATGCATTATATTGAGATACTCACCATTTGGTATAGCCGATGTGGGACTATCTTTCCTAGTCCAAAGGCAAAAATACTAACAATCCCCCACATATCTCAATATATAGGTTGAGCGTTCCCCACAGTGACTGCCCATCATGCATTAGGAGAGATGTCGCTACGACTTGAATCTTCCCGCATAGGTTAAATAACTGCATGATATAAGAATGGACTAAGCCTTGAATTCTGTACCATAATTGTAATTCTTTCTACTCACAATGACATCAACTATGCTTCTGGCTGCACATTAAAGGCCTTGTGCCAGCCTGATTTCAGTGTATAATTTTTGGGCGTCTACAAGTTTACCTTCAAGAGACGGCCTAATATCTCTGTCCATACACTATAGGTGAGTTCTTTATAAAGAGTCATCGCATAAAGCATCGCGCTTCTTTGCGGTGCTACGCCACTATGACATGGCTTAAAGCTGATGCTTTACCCTATCTGGGTACCTCATCATAGTGTCATACTACTGTAGCATAAGGTGACAAGCCTCTTTGTAGTGCCAAACTACCCAGCATGAAGCCTTGCGCTTTCGTGCGGTGTTACGCTGCTATGATATGGCTTGCGAAGCCGAGGCTTTACCCTACCTGGTACCTCTTCGTTGTGTCATGCCACTGTAACATGAGGACATCGTCCTCTTTGTAGTATTGTCTACCTTTCTTTATTACGATTATCATACAGCATTAGGCTACCTGTCTATTTGCGGTGCTACTCCGTTGTGACTTGGCTCACAAAGCCGAGACATTACCCCTAACCGGGAACCTCATGGTGGAGTCACCTTACTATAGCATGGAGTTATACTCTTTGTAGTGCTGCGCTACCGTGCTTCCTGTAAAGCACTCCAGGCATTCACTTTACTTGAGAACTCATTAAGGCATTTAAGCCAACCTTTCCACAAGATCCATTTTTTGCAGAAAATAACAGTAGACAATAGTGGTTGTAGGTCCGTAACCTCTCCATGCCACAGAGGATAAGTACCTACTATTCCTGATATTCTTTCGATTAATAGTCCTCCCTTGAACCAAAAGCTAGATGCCTAGTAGATTTCTCTTTAAACTAATAGCATAAAACTTTATGGTAGGAATGTAATAACACAATATCAGAATGCCTTCAAGCCTATTTTACAAGCAGTATCATCGACCAGTTGGCGCTTGAGGCCCTTGGTGAACGGATCTGCCAGGTTCTCCTGACTTCGAACATCAATCCCTGCAATAATACCCCCCTTGATGAGATTGTGTACTGCCCTGTGATTCAACCGAACAGTCCTCTTCTTCCTGTTGAAGAGGTCATTTGATGTCACCGTCGCAGTCGTCTGGTTGTCGTAGTATATCGGTATCTTCGATATTTGTGCCCCAACCACTGAAAGATCATACATGAGCTCCCAAAGCCATTCTGCTTCCTCGGCTGCGGTATTAAGTATAAAGAACTCAGATTCCATGGATGACCGCGAGAGCATAGTCTGCTTCTTTGATTTCCACGATATAGTAGCTCCATCCATTGTGAAAATGTATTCACCTGTGGACCTCTTACTCTCCACTTCTGAGCACCAACTAGCATCACTGAAGCCTTCCACTACCGGCGGATCTTCGCTGTAGTGCAGTACATATGTCTGAGTCTTCTTGAGATATCTCATAACCCGTTTCACAACTTTCTAGTGCTCAATACCTGGGTTGCTCGTGAAATGACTCAGCATTCCCACAACGAAAGCTATGTTAGGCCTAGTGGCAGTAGTAGCGTACATCAAACTCCCGATGACGCTAGCATACTCCAACTGCCTGACGCTTTCCCCTGAATTAGGCTTCAGCTACATATGGCGTATCGATCCCTGGAAGATCCTGATACCCGTAACGAGTGATCATCTTCTCAACATAATGAGACTGTGACAATGCTAGTCCAGTGTCTGTCCAGATGATCTTGAGTCCCAAGATAACATCAGCATCCCCCAAGTCCTTCATATTGAACTTCGTCGAGAGGAAATTCTTTGTCTCCGTGACACAGCTTATATCCGTACCTAGGATTAGCATGTCGTCCACGTATAGACAAACGATGACTCCTCTTCTGTCAGCAAACTTCGTATAGACACACTTGTCTATTTCACTGACCCTGTAGCCATTTGACCTTATGACTTTGTCAAACTTTTCATGCCAAATTTTGGAAGCTTGCTTTAAACCGTACAGAGATTTCACCAACTTGCAGACTTTGTCTTCAAGACCTTTGACGACAAACCCTTCTGGCTGTTGCATGTGGATCTCTTCGGTCAGCTCGCCATTCAGGAATGTTATTTTTACATCTATCTGATGTATCACCATCTTATCTATCGCTGCGAGAGCAATCAACATTCTGATGGTGGTCATCCGGGCTACTGGAGCATACATGTCAAAGTAGTCGATCCCTTACTTCTGAGAAATCCCCTTTTCCACTAGCTTGGTCTTGAACTTGTTAATGGTTCCATCAGCTTTCATCTTCTTCTTGAAGAACCACTTGCATCTGATAGGTTTTGCTCCTTCAGGTAGATCAACCAACACCCAAGTGTTACTGGTGGTGATTGATTCAATTTTATTGTCTATCGTCTCCTTCCAAAAAACCGCGTCTCTGGTCTTCATCGCCTCATCGTAGGTAAGCAGATCTGCTTCCATATGATAGGTGACAAAGTCATTTCTAAAGTACTTCGGCCTCCTCACACACTTCGTTGACGGCTCAGTGAGTTTTGGTTCAACCGTTGTTTCAATAACAACATCTTCTTGGACTACTTCTTTATTGAAAACTTCAGTTTCTTGTGCACCCTCATTGTTCTCTGGTATATCCGCAAGAATAATATTCTTCTCTCTTGCAAACTTGTCTTCAAATATTTAGCATCGCGAGATTCGATGATATAATTTGACTCAATATCAAGAAATCTTTGAGCATCATTCTTCTCGGCATATCCCAAGAATATCGTCTTCGTAGTCCTTGTCCCAAGCTTCTGAATCTTCAGATCTGGGAGCTTCACATAAGCCAGACACCCCCACACTCGAATGACATTCAAGTTAGGTCTGACTTTGAACCAGAGTTCATGAGAAGTTACGTTCGAAGTTTCATACGGCACTCTATTTAGAAAAAAAAAAGGCAGTCAATGTAGCTTCTCCCCAGTAGCATTTAGGAAGACCCACAGTTAGCAGCATTGAGTTCATCATTTCTGTCAACATTCTGTTCTTCTTCTCCGCTACTCCGTTAGATTGAGGAGAATACAAAGCAGTAGTCTCATTGATGATTCCATGTTCTTTGCAGAACGATGTGAATTCATGAGACCTATACTCCACATCTCGATCACTTTTGAGTAGTTGTAGATAGGTTTAACGTTCAGCTTCAGCCCTGAAGTCTCTGAACTACTCGAATGTTGTATCCTTCTACTTGAAAAGTCATTCGAACATGCACTTCGAGAAACACTTCGAACTGTATAACACCCACTTTTCTAAAATGAGAGTAATTTTGAACTTTTGTAGAAGTTTATTATTTAATAATAGGATTTATGATTTATGAGAATTTTTAATTAATTTAATATTATTTAAAATTTGTGAATTATAATTTTGATGTGTTAGCTAGTGAACCCTAGAACTGTTGAGCCTAGAGACTAACCATGACCATGGAGACCTAACCATGTGATTGGAATGACCATTTACAACTTTTTAGGCTAAGGGTATTTTGGTCATTTTGTGACTTTTGAATTATTTAGAATTTTGATTAATTGGAGAATTTTAGATTATTTTAATAATATTTAAATTGATGTATTATAATTTTAATTATTTTTTATATTTTAATATTTTGGTAATTTTTATATTTTAATATTGATTTTACGGGATTTGTTTAGTCGGGTTTGAGTTTCGTTTCGTTTCGTTCCGACTTGTGTTAGTGACCCGGGTAGCTTAGACTGTAGACGGGATCCCAAGATTAGTTAGTTATGGCCAACAAACCCCACTAATTAAGTTAGTGAGTTTAGACTAATCCCACTTGTTAGATTGGTTAAGTTAGAGGGCTTAAATTTAACCCTTTTGATCCCAAACTTGAACCTAACTTAAAATTAACCAAGAGGACTAGTTGAGGCCTTATTGGGCTTTCCCCCAAGGCCCAAATAGGGTTTAATGTGAGCCACTATAGCTAGGTTAGCCTCCCTTCCTTTCATTTCATTCTATCTTGCCTCTTTTCCTTCACAAAGTGTTCTTTCCCAAATTAGAGAGCTTCCCTCTCTGATTTGATCTCCAAATCCATACATCCCTCCACCAAAACTTCCATCCAACCTTCTTATACTACCACGGGAGGGTGCTAGCAAAGATTTGGAGCAAAGTGCAAGGAGGAGTGTCCTTTTTGGAAGATCTTCGTGTCGGAGCCGTGTCCTTGGGAGTATCATTGGAATTCCACTCCCAATAGGTAAAACCAACCCTCTAAATTGTTTTCCTATGTATATTAGTTAGTTTTGAATCCATAGGATCCACCCCCATGCATGTACCCCCATTTAGATTCAAATTTGAGGCCATTTAGAACTCTCTTGAGGATTTTAGATATGTGTCTTGTGTCCTACTTGATAGATCCCAAATTAGGACGCCACATGTGTATGTATGTATGATAATAGTTTAAATAGATATTTAAATTCAGTTTTAGAATGGTTACATAGTGGATTAATCTTAGTTAGGATGGTTAGAATGAGTTTCATTTGGATACCTATGTTGGTATCCAAGTATCTTGGCCTACATGTGTTTCTTTTGTCCAAAACAACTCAAATTCGGCATAATATTCATCCACATTTTTATTAACCAAAGCAACTTAGAAATGTCATAACTTTTAGCTTAGAACTCTGATTAATCTCCTATATTTTTTTAAAGAACCGTATCGAAGTTAGCTTTCCAAATATATATTTTAATAAGTCAAAATCGTTCTGGAACTTTTTGTAAAACTATTTGAGTGTCAGATGTCCGAAAGACAAACGCGTTTCGGTGTTTTTGCTATTTCGGGAGCTTTCGTACACGGAAATGCGATCCGTTTGAAGTTTCGGAAAGCTAACATGAATGGCTACGACATACTTTAATCCTAGAATTTAGTGAAGGCCCAATTGGTACAGTATTTATTTTAAGTAGAAGAGTGACTATACGACATAGGCATTTTGTGTAATCTGTGAGCCTATGTAGTATGGATATTAAATGAATGTTGAGTTTGTAATGCATGATATGTCAGATGAATAAAATGATATATATATATATGATATATATCCTCTTTACATTAATGTATATATATGGTTGAATGCAAGCATGTAGGAATACAATCAATGTAATATATGTAAGCAATGCATAAATGCATGAATGAAAGAATGATGAACAATGTATGCATGAAAGTATATAATGAATGCTAGATATGAATGCAAGGTATACATGTAATGATATATATGAATACATAATGTAATGCAATATATAATGATAGCATGTATGGTAATGTAGAATATATGATGCAAGCATGTATATGTCCACTGTTTTTCCTTTTTCTTATATTTTTCCTTCCCTTCCCTTTCCATTTCAGTTTTTTCCTTTTTTTTCCTCTTCTATTTTTACATATTGTATACAATGTATAGATGTATGTAAGTATGTAATATGCATGAATGACAAGTATGTAATAAAAATAAGTATATGTATGCAACTTAATGATATGTGAATGGATATAATGCCTGAACTGAAGTATGCATGTATATGGGACACGAATGAATGATATATATATGATATATATATGTGTTAAGGTAATGTAATATATGTATTCGCAGATATTTTGAGTTAAATATATGAGTTTGTATGTATATATTATATGTATGCATGTATGCAGGAATGAATGTAATATAATATAGAGTATACATATATGATATATATGTAGGCATGTATGTAATGTATGTATGTGCACATGATATGTATGTATTCATGTATACAATGTAAGTATGTATGTATGCATTTCTATAAACTGAGTTAACCTATAACCTTTTACACACATGCATTCATAAATCCTTTGACACCATGTATTCCATGTCACATACACCTACCTATCACTAAATCTGAGAACATTAACACATATCCTTTCACACACATGCCAAACACACACACACACACACTCACTTACTCTTTTACCTCTCATTCTATATATATATATATATATATATATATATATATATATATATATATATATATATATATATTTTATATATATATATATATATATATATATATATATATATATATATATATATATATATATATATATGTGTGTCCCTATATATATAGCTTTCCTATATATATCTATATGTATATGGATATGTGAATGTAAATAATATATATACATTATATGACTAAGTTTTTGTGCCTTGTTAGCGTATGTTTTAGTTCTGTGCTTGGTTTAGTAAGTGACTTAGGCTATGAGTTAGTAGCTATCTTGGATACTTGATTTGCATAGACTTAGTTTGTTTAGACCTAGAATTGACTAACCTAGACTAGTTGACCATTGTTGACCCAACCCTAGCTAGTTTGACCACAGTTGACTAGAGTTGACCTAGTTTGACTTTATAGTTGACCAGAGTTGACCAAGAGTTGACTTTGACCTAGATTGACTTAGACTCATGTAGATTGTATTATAATTTTAATTACCATATAAATTGAACTCTTTATAACCTGTGTTGTTCTAACTAGGACTTTATGACTCCAGTTGGCCATCTTTTTATATCAGCTGTTCAGGGTATCAGACGAGTACATTCTCTGACCATTTCATGCTTGATAGGATTTACATTTACGTTCTAGATTACTTTACTTGATGATGTCACATTGTTAACACAGATTGGTACTATATGGATCCCTTTATGAGATGTTATCCCCCTTGGGAGCATCGGATACATCATGTCATGTACGTTTCACTTTCATCATGTATTCATGTGCTTTCACCATTCATGTGCACTCTCGTGATTCATGTACTCTCATGTTCACGGAGCTCCCATGTTTACATTCATGTGTACCCATTTATGGGCCCCCATGTGATATCATGTGCAATAAAATAACATGTCTGGATCCTTGTGTATTGATTGGGGTACGGGGGAGTATAAATGGTCATGTGAACAATTCCAAAGTAGTGTAGTCATGTGCAAACTTTCATGTTTATTATCAAGTCGTTCACATGTTTATCTTGTACTCTACATCACTAATCACTGTTAGCTCTTTACTTATAGTAGATATTTTTTACAGTCATCTCTTTTACTTCATATATTTCCAAGTATTTCATGTATCTTACTCTATAGCATATTTACATATCCTATCATATTATGAACTGCGTGAGATATATTGTGCTCGCTCCCGTCCTGACTCGACCTGTTGATAAATTTTACAGATAGCTTGGAGGTTACCTGCTAGCCTAGAGGAAACACAATAGAGGTTGGAGTAGATGGCTAGAGTTTTTCTTATTTTATTTTCAGTTGTCTTGAGTTGTATTTATTTTATGCTTGTTTGAGTTGGTGTTGATAATACCAAGATTTATTTCTCTCTGTTGTACTTCTCTTGTGGATTCATAGTTATCTTATCGTGCTACTTCTAGTTTTGGTGATTGAGTTGTATCCTGCTGTGATCGTCCTCCGTACGGAGAGTATATCATATTGTATTTAGTTTTAATTGTGACATAGAATAATGCTCTACCGCCGATACTATGGCGCAGGCTGGACGTACCCACTTCTCGTGTCCTATACTGGGTGCGGGTCATGACACGTTTTTCGTGGTGGCCCATGCAGGTCGAGATTCGCATTTGTGCGAAGTCGTGGTAGTGCGACGATTAGTTGTACTGCTGCGCACCTGCGATTAGAGATAAGGAATAGGTGTTAGAATGAGTGGATACTCAATCACTGTTAGAATTTCTTGAGAGATTCCTGGGACGACCCTTGAGAATCTTATTTTAACTTCGATTTAAAATCTCTTTTTCCCTTGATTTGATTCACCCTTACTTCCTGTTATTGAATTTGATTTTGATGGATTATTGTTGAATTTTGAACCTTGAAGTTAGTTGTTGAATTTGAGTTTGTATTTATATATATATATATATATACATATTTATGGAATTAAGGTATAACCTGATAACATACTTGATAAGGACAGTGAGAAAGGTAAAAGTCTACTTTATTTATGGAGTTTAGAATTTATCGCAGTCATATTAGCTAGCATGACAAGGACGTAGAGCCTGATTTAGATATACTTATCCTAGTTATAAAATCTAGATTTTCTTGCAACCATACCGGGTGGCGTGGTAAGAATTCTAGATAACATGACTATAGGGTGTATACCTTCGTTATGGACTCTATTGTTTATTGCAGCTAAGCTTACTGGCGTGGCAAAATTCTGACAACATGATTTCAGAAAGACGTGTATGGTATCAGATTTTATCTTAAATGGGTTAATTTTTTTAACAGTTGATGAAGAACAGATTTTATCATTATTTCTTTTTTGCCATTATTTCTTGTATTACCATTTTTTAAAAAACTAAATAAAACTATCCTGATTACATTAATCACCTGTCTCGTATCTAATTCTGTCAGCTATACTTTGAAACCCTTGAATCTCTATATCTTTTTACCTTCAAAAAGTCGAGAAAGTAACGTAAATCATCTAACTCGGAAAAGACTTGATTTGTTATCTTGTGATAATCTTGCTAGGGGTATAATATGATGGACCTTGATATAGGTTTGGGATAAAGATACGACTGAATTTGAGGATGAAATCAAGAGATTTATATTATCAATTTAGGAACAATCATACTTAGAGAAATCTTTTGGGTATGAATAATTCATAGATGTATTTCATAACTGATGAGGATATTCGAGGTCAACTTAGTTTCGAGAAATTGGTTAAATTTTGGTTATTGATTCTTGAGACGTTACACTTTAAGGCTTTGATGTTAAATTTTGGAATTTAGTAATAGAGAAGCGATTTTAACTATATGCAATGATGGTACGAAATTGAATAAGATATTATAAGAAATGGCTAGAAACAGAAAGAACGCAAGAATTTTGAGTTATATAAAATATAGAGATTTTGTAAAAGTTTTAAATTTTAGGAGAATACTATTGAAGGTGTACGTTGAAGAAAATATGAAGGTTGAATTTATAGTGAAAAATAAGTTTTGTAAGGCCTAGTGAGTTTAGATTTAAATAATACAAGGAGAGTAAATTAAATAAGTTCAAGGATTACATAAAACTTGATTTAGAGGCTTCGGATCCAATTTAGGACAAGTTGGAAGAATTTAGATTTATGATGATTAAGTGGTCAATTTTGATTCCTAGTAAGAAGGGTATGCTTCATGAATAATGTTTCGGAACTTCGAAATTTAGCCTATGGTGATCATGGCAAGGTCAAATCTTTATAACGGAAGGATATAATTTTGATGGTAGTCATATAAAGGTTAATTTTTATATTGGGACTTGTGAGATAAAAATATGATTGGCAAATGATAAACTTGATAGTATCAGAGAGAGATGATTAACTTGACTTTCCTATGAAATCTTTTCTCTTGTTTTCCTTTAAAAGGAGAAATTTGACTTATTCCATATCTTTGAATCACCCTTTAAAAGTTTTCAATATCATTAAATCCTAGCTCCCTTAATCACGACCAATCAACTTTGATCATTTTTTCTTATCATATTAATATCTTGGGTTGTACTCAATTGAATTAAAATTAATTGTGACCTGAATCTCCATCCTTGTATGCTCGTGCTCAGACTTCGATGACCTTGTCCTCCATATTGCCCAAATCTTGATTACCCAGAATTGATCAACTTAGATCGTATCGAGACTAAATTTTCTTAATATATATTGTGATTGGATTTCAATGCTATTGACTTTCGTTCTTTAAACTTTTGATTTTGATTTTTGTTTGAATAGTACCCCTTTATAGATAATTACTAGTTATCTTTATTTTATTTTTGATAATTACCAGTTTTCATATAGGATGGCAGACTGCCTTACAGCCTTGATGATTTGTTGTTTCTGTTATCACGACCCGTACCCTTGACCAAGGGCACGAGACGTGGGTACGTCCAACCTACGCCGCAGTGTCGGCGGTAGAACGCTGTCCTAGGTCACAACATCAAGCAATAATATACTAAACAATTTATACTCCCCGAATGGGGGTGACATAGCAGTAAATAAACTCAATCACAACTAAGGAAGAAGAAAGCACGATATGTTATAGTACTCAAGGAAAACAGATGATAAAGTAGTCTAAGATAACATCCCAGCAATATCCAGAGTACAAACTCAGCTACAGGATATGGAAGAATATATACAACTCAAAATCTCTGAACAGAAGTAAAGTCTAGCTAAACAGTCTCCAGACAACATAAAATAAGATAAGGCCTAACTAAGCTAGTCTAGGCAATGGGGGTGATGTCCTCAGCTAGAGCTGGGTCCTCCTGAGGGTCCAGCTCGCAAGTGTCGTCTAGGGCTGCCCCATAGAAGGTGTCCACACAGGCCTCCTCCTCGTCCTCTGTAATATTTTTAACAGGTCCAGTCAGGACAGGAGCGAGCACAGTACATCTCAACAGTTCATAGCAGGTTAGAAAATATAATCATGCAGTAAAGTAAGATACAGGTACTGAAGGAAATGCGGTATATAAACAGGGAGAGAACTATAATAGAAATATCTACTATAAATAGAGACTAACAGTGGCTAGTGAGTCAGAGTACAATATAGACATGTAATTGGCATAGGAGATTCTGATGAGACACTATAGAAAGATTCTGATGAGATACTACTTGGATATTATTCACATGTCTACTTCTACACCCCCGTACCCCCAATCAATACACAAGGATCCAACCAGGTTATGTTATGATTCCATGCAAAGGCCCCCGAAGGGTGATACATGGATGTCCCATAAATGGGGATTCTAGGAGATTCTAGGATACCCAGTAAATGGGATAAGGATTCAAGGAGACTCTGTGATCATAAGAGTATATGTCACAAGTTATCAATGAACCAACGAAGCATAGTGATACGTCATGTAAGTGAAACGCACAGAACATGTAGTACCCGATGCTCCCTAAGGATAATATCTCAAGAAGGGATCCATATAGTACCAATCCGTGTGACCAACGTGATAGTAACAAGTAAAGTAATTTAATACAGGAAATAATTCTAAGCAGGATATGAAATAATCAGAGAATGTACTCGCGTGGTATCTGAGTGTCCAATATGAAAGTACTGTCCGAAGAGTGGTGTCTGGCTCCTATTTAGAACAGCACAAGTCACAACAAGTCCAAAATGATAAAATAAAGCACTGCAATGTATTCTACATGAATCTAGGTCAATCTAGGCCAAAGTCAACTCTTCGTCAACTCTGGTCAACCCTAGAAGTCAAACTAGGTCAACTATGGTCAAACTAGGTCTAACAAGTCCAAACTAGGTCAAACAAGTCTACACTAGTCTAGCAAGTCTATTCTAGGTCTAACAAAGCTATACAAGACCATTCTAGACTTTCTAGGCAAACAGACTCACATATATGCCATAGGCTGTATCATGCCTATAGGCCAACCCTAACACAAGCCTATATGACATCATCTACATCTAAAATACTACACATATGATATGTTACCTAACACAACATAGAAATACACTAGCTTTAGGTTACCCATATACCTATACATAGGTATAGGCACATTCACATTTCATAGATATATATATATACTACATACCTTACTTTAGGTTATAATACATATTCATTAGGAACCATCACATATATATATGTACATATAGATATAGGTTTAATACATATATACATATAGATATACATTACCTTATATATATATATATATATATATATATATATATATATATATATATATATATATATATATATATATATATATATATATATATATAAATATATATATACATTACATGTATAGGTATACACATATTAATATATTCATGCATATGTATATAGAGATGGGGCAATGTAATGTGTGTGTGTGTGTGTAGGGTGTGAGAGATATGAGAGTACAATATGTGTTAAAGAGAGGAACAAAGTGTGTGTCTAACAATGAGTGTGAGGGTGTGTGTGTGAGATAGGGTGCTGTGCAAAATAGTATGACAGAAATGAAATGGGAGGGCATGCCTGAACAGTGTGTGTATGTGTACAGTCCAATATGGACTGCAAAACAGTGAGCATTGGGCTGGAAAAAATAATGTTCAGAAAAGGGAAGCCAATGCTTGACAGTTCACTAATGAAAATTCAAACACTCACATAACCCTCAGTCAATAGGAATTCTAATCAATTGACAAAAATAAACTATCAACCCACAACAACCCAATTCAATCTCAGGTTGAACAAAACCCAGGTTTCATCTATTTGAAGATATCCAACAACATTACTTTAGTTTATTAGAGAAAACTGCTCGGTATAGTTTGAAAAGGAAAAGAGATCATTCAGTCCCAAAACATTGAATCTCACACAATTGCTCAGATCTCATTCACATCCCACAAAACTAATTGAATTGTGAAACTAAGCCAAATAGGAACTATCAAACCTGTGGGGGGGTAATTAGTAGTAAGAACAACATTAAAACTGGGATTTAAGTTAGAAATTTCGGGAAAGAATCAGTGTATCATATAGGTATCAGAATACACACAGAATTTCCCAAATTCGAATCCAGTTACCCTCAAAAACCAATTCTAATATGAAACTCTAATCTAATATAGTTAATACAATATACTTAGGATCTAATTAGCAAATAAAATCATGATTTAAACAAATTAAAATGGGAATTTAAACACAGGTTTATAAACTGGACAGTGTGGGAAAAACAGTGTCGTACACGTGTTCATTGAGCTCGTGCACGTGACACGATACGACACAGACCCTGTGCTCGTGTCCCAGTGTCGAGTGTGTCTAGGGCTAGGACTAGGGTACCCTGAATTGTGTCCTCGACGTGTCTAGAGGAGATACAAATAGCGTATCAGTGACAATAAAAATCGACTGAACCTGTCAGTCCCGACCAGTGCAAGGAAGATTACTCCCTCGATACGCCACGTGGTCCCCTGAAACTTGACACATGGCATGTCAGTCACTGTCCCATAGGGTGTGTCGAATCTCGTGTCCAGTGATCGCGTGAAGTGTCCGGTACAGCCCCTGAACAGCAGGCAGGCAGTCTCGTACGCGCGCGAACGTATCCCCGTATCCAAACAGACACGACACCAGACCAAAATCACCTCAGTCAATTACAAACGTGTAAGCGACATCAAAATAATAATTTATATTTAAATACAATTCAAAAATCAATACGAAATGCCCATTGAGGCATTTCGCCCATTGAGGCATTTCGTCAAACACTTGTGCACAGTCACTGATACGTGTCTGATACGGACACGTACAGGACACGAATTGGAACGAATCCTAATCCTACAGAATCAGGACACCTAAGGCTAGGTGTTAATGCAAGAAAACCCTAGTTTTAATGAGGGAATAGGATTTTACCTCTATGTGTTCTTTCAACACAAAAGCTCTTCAAAATGAACCTCCAAAAGTCCACCCAATTCCTTCAAATTATCCCAAACCTGTGATGTGACTCCACAAACATTAGAGGAACAGTATTTAGAGTGCTATGGAGGAAATCCCAATGAAAATAGACCTATATTGAATGATCTACGGAGAAATGAAGTGTAGGCTCACCTCGTCTTGAGAAAAGAAATGATAAACTATTGGAAGGAGGCTCAAATCCCCAAAATGATATTATATTGGCAAGGGGGAAAAGCCTTGGCCGGCCACTAGGTTAGGTTAGGGTTTCTAGGTTGCATCCTAGGGCTAGGAATGCATCAAGGATAAGGAGTGGCCTAGATTCTAGGGCTCCTTCCTAGTCTCTTAGCAAATCACTCTATTAAACTAAACTTGACTTAAACCTATGTAACCAATACTAACTAAAACCAAAAGTGACTAACTAGAATAGCTATGACTAATCTAGGTTAGGTCCAATCTAGATTAGGCTAACCAAAACCACATGACAATCAATAAACTAGGATTTAATCCCACTATTTAAATAAATCATTTAAAATTCCTAATAACATATATTAAATTCAAATAAATTCTAATAATTTCAAATAACCTCAAAAATGACAAAAATACCCTCAAACTAGAAATGTGGTAGTGACAAATCTACCCTCCTTAAAAGAATTTCGTCCTCGAAATTGAAAGGCGAAATGCAACTGATGAGAAGGATAGAAAGTATACCTCACGGTCCAAAAAGATATGGGTACTGTTCGCGCATCTCATCCTCCCGCTCCAAGGTAGACTCTCCTAGAGAATAATGCCTCCATGCGACACGTACCAAGGGTATCACCTGGTTCCTCAGAACCTTCTTCCGTCGATCCAGAATCTCCACTGGCTGCTCTGGATAGCTGAGAGAAGGACCAACCTCAATCTCTGAATGATCGAGCACATGGCTAGGGTCAGCCATGTACCGTCTCAACTGTGATACATGGAATACGTTGTGGACCCCTACTAGTACAGGCGACAAGTCTAGCCTGTATGCCACGTCACCGACTCTTCCGCTGATAATGAAAGGGCCGATGAAGCGCGGGCTAAGCTTTCCGCCTCCACCAAAATGTATCGTACCACGAGTCGAAGATATCCTCAAGAAAACCTGGTCTCCGACCTAATCACAAGCAAGGTCTCAATTAACTATAATAAATAAACATGATTAATAAAACACAAACAATCAACCTAAATCTAATCCTACTCTAATCTGTACCTTAAACTCCAACGGCCTCCGGTGGCTATCGGCCCAGTGCCGATGTCTGTCCTGCACCACGTGAAGTCTGTCCTTGATGAGCTTCACCTTCTCGGCTGCGTCAACAACCATCTCTGGCCCCAGTAAAGCTCGCTCACCAACATCATCCCAAGATAAGGGTATACGATACCTACACCCGTACAGAGCCTCGAAAGGTGACAACTCGATGCTGGCCTGGAAACTGTTATTGTAAGCAAACTCCACCAAATAAAGATGATCCACCCAGGAACCTCCAAAGTCCAGGACGCACGTCCGCAGCATATCCTCAAGTGTCTGAATTGTCCGCTCTGACTGTCCGTCCGTCTGGGGGTGGTATGCAGTACTAAACTTGAGCTGAGTGCCCAAGCTGGTCTGCAGACTCCTCCAGAAATGGGAAGTAAAGCGACTATCCCGATCTGAGACGATGCTGATCGGAACCCCATGAATCCTGACTATCTGCCGCATATATATGTCCGCCAGCCTCTCTGTAGACGTACCTACCTTGAATGGCAAGAAGTGGGCTAATTTGGTCAACCTGTCAACGATGACCCAAATTACGTCTTTTCCTCCTGGTGTGTGCGACAATCCTGATACGAAGTCCATAGTGATATGCTCCCATTTTCACTCGGGAATGGGCAGCGGCTGCAACAATCCACCGGGCCTCTGTCTTTCTGCCTTGACCTGCTGACAGACCAAACACCTAGCCACGAAGCGAGCCACCTCCCGCTTCATCCCGGACCACCAAACATGATCCCTCAGATCTCGGTACATCTTGTTGGAACCTGGGTGTATAGAGTACTGAGATCTGTGGGCCTCCGACATAACCTGCTCCCTGAGATCTCCGTTGGACACACACAACCTGGAACCGTGCCTCAAGGCACATTCCTCTGCAAGAGAAAACTCGCCCTCCAGCAATCCTGCTCGAACCTGCTCTCGGAGACACCACAGAGTAATGTCCTCAAACTGTGCCGACTTGATCCTCTCCACCAAGTCTGACTGAATCTGCATGCCCCACATCTGCATCTGCACTCCGGGCACGATCACCTCAATCCCAAGGCTCTCCAAGTCTGCAAGAAAATGCCGATCCATGGTCAAACACATGGCTATCGGATACCTACTCAAGGCATCGGCAACCACGTTGGCCTTTCCTGGGTGATACTGAAGTAGGATGTCAAAGTCCTTCATCAACTCTAGCCATCTGTGCTGCCTCATGTTCAACTCCTTCTGAGTGAACACATACTTTAAGCTCTTGTGATCTGTGAAGATCTCCACTCTCTCTCCATACAGATAATGCTTCCACAACTTCAGAGAAAAAATCACTGCTGCCAGCTCCAGGTCATGGGTAGGATAATTCTTCTCATGGGGACGTAATTGCCTGGAAGCATAGGCAATCACCTTCTCATGCTGCTGCAAGACGCAACCCAGCCCCTTCCCTGAAGCGTCACTATAAATAGTGAAACCACCTGATCTTGAAGGCAATGTCAGAATCGGAGC
This sequence comes from Iris pallida, assembly GCA_029216955.1. Lineage (NCBI taxonomy): Eukaryota > Viridiplantae > Streptophyta > Magnoliopsida > Asparagales > Iridaceae > Iris > Iris pallida. Next base: position 38,267,370 of record JANAVB010015600.1, read on the forward strand.
TGTCGTAAGCCGCTTCTTCAACTCATCAAAAGCTGCCTGACACTCCTCTGACCAAACATACTCAGCATCCTTCCGGGTCAACCGAGACAACGGCTCTGTAACCCGGGAGAAATCTTGCATAAATATCCGATAATATCCTGACAGCCCCAGGAAACTCCTGATCTCTGCAACTGAAGTCGGTGCTGCCCATGCCTCAGCTGCTACAATCTTTTTGGGGTCAACTGAGATACCATCTCCAGTTACCACATGCCCAAAGAAGTCCATCCGGTCCAAGAAGAACTCACACTTGGAGAGCTTCCCGTAAAGTTGCTCCTTCCTGAGAATCTCCAGCACTATCCTCAAATGCTCCTCATGCTCCTCCTCAGTCTTGGAATATATCAAGATATCGTCAATGAACACCACCACAAACTGATCCAGATACTGGTGGAACACCTTGTTCATAAGGTTCATAAACACTGCTGGTGCACTGGTGTAGCTCCCCTTCCCGAAAAAATTCTTGAAATATTTATTTATTTATTTATTTATTTATTGATTTAAATGGTAAATTTTTTAGATTTTTATAAATAATTATTTAGTTAATTATTACGGTAGATGATTTTTGCCATGGTTGAGATTTGGAGTACAAGACAACTAAGAATCATGGCACGGGCAGTGCAGTAGCATGTTTTGACTTGTGTTTAGCCATGGTAGAGGAGTGCCAAGCCATCGGTGTGTCCTAACTAGGAAAACCAGGCCAAGTTATAGCACGACCATTAGAAATAGTTTAATTAATTATTATTAGATTTATTGACTTTGCAGAAACCAGTTATACCATTTTAGCCTGGACTGGATCCGAACTGAGCCCAAGCCCATGTAGGTATGTAGTGAGACCCAATACGACCATGTAGACATATTTTATATGTGTACAATTATTTCCTAAATTATTCTAGGTATTGATGTGCTTTTTTTAAATTATTTAAATAATTGTACAAAAATTGGTATTTTATTATTAAATATTGCTTCACCACTAATGTATAATTTTCTGGACCTGGATAAAGGTGAGTAGTATGGATTCACCAAACCACCGGTTAAGTATTATTTTATTTGTGGTACAGGTATATATATAAATATGTATAAACACCAGGATATATATATAGTGATTGTAACTATATATAGTAATTTGTAACTATATTTATAATTTATTATATACATACATATATATATATATATATATATATATTTTATATATTTATATATATATATATATATATATATATATATATATATATATATATGTATATATATATATATATGTATATATATATATATATATATATATATATATATATATATATATATATATATATATATATATATGTGTGTGTGTGTGTGTGTGTGTGTGTGTGTTATGTATAAATAATATAGGTGTGTATGTTTTTATGGGTATTTATATTTTTTTTATATGGGTATTTATATATAAATATTATATATATGAATATGTGTGTATGTATATATATAGATATATATTATATGTGCATATTTGTACGTATATATAAAATATTATATAAATATGTGTATTTATATATATAAATATATTATAAATGGGAGTATTTATATATATATATATATATATATATATATATATCTATATATATATATATATATATATATATATATATATATTTTATATATATATATATATATATATATATATATATATATATATATATATATATATATATATAAATATATATATATATATATATATATATATTATAAAAATATATATATATATATATATTATATATATATATATATTTATATATTATATATATATATATATATATATATATATATATATAATATATAAATATATTATAAAAAATATATATATATATATATATATATATATATATATATATATATATATATATATATATATATATATATATATATATATATATATATATATATATTATATATATATATATATAATATATAAATATATTATATATATATATATAATATATATATATATATATATATATATATATATATATATATATATATATATATATATATATATATATATATATTATGTATATATATGTACGTATGCGTATATATATACATGTATAGAAGTATATATACATGTATGTGTGTATAGATATAAACATATGAATATATATATATATATATATATATATATATATATATATATATATATATATATATATATATATTAATTGCTAGAATAAAAGAATATGAATAAGAAGGCAGCCCAGCTAAGCCCAAATCCTTCCCAGCCCAGGCCATAACAGGCCCGAGCCATCCCCATCCCGCAGCCAGGCCATCAAGGCCCATAACCCAACAGGAAATCCAAGCCAATGAGACCCCAACCCGAGCGCCTATAACAACCAAAATAAAAGCAGAGGGATCGAGAGATTTGGAGGTCGAAACCCTAATCATATGTCGTGCCACCACCCCAGATCGTCCCTCAAGGCTGGGCGACCCACCAGTGGTCGTGCGCCGCTGCACCAGGCCGGAGTCGGCCGGCCAGGCGCGCGAAACCACCCGCGCGCGCGCTGTTGCAACAGGAACCCCAACAGTAGCAGCAAGCAGATAGGCCAACTTCGAGGCACTGGTTCTCAACGATCGTTCGATCGTTTCCAGAATTGATTTCTCTGGTACGTACCTAACCCAACCCTCCTTAATCTTGTCTAAATAGTTTGTAAGTAGTTTCCCTCAATCGTTCGTAAAATTGACCCAAAGTAGAATAAAAATCAGACCAAAAATAGGATAGAACCCGTTCCAAGAACCCGACTTGGACGGTGTTTTATGAACTGTATATTAAGAATTTTATAAAACTATTTGAAGACACTTTTAGACAACATATAGGGCTTCACAACCCTTTTTGTGGATTTGGATTTCATCGATTGTACGTCAAGAAATCAGATTCCCAAAACCAAGAAAAATCTGTTTTAAAAACTAAAAATTTCTCCATTACGACGTGCGTCCCACCATTCCGGGCGACGTGGTCGCGAACCGAAGGCATCGAAAGCTGCATAACGGCTTCGTGGTCGTGTGGGCTTTGACAGAATTCAAATTGGTCGCGTGTGCGCGACGAATTTGATACGTATCCGTCGAAATTTACCATATCGGCCTCTGTGCAAATTTCCTAATTACTTTTTGCACGTTTGTCAGATCGAGACAAAACTTACGCCATCAGGACCGTATTATTTTTCTGGTCCTGTATGCCAAGTTTGGTCCAATTCTGAGACAGTTGATAAAATTGCAGTTTTGTGGGCCCTACGGTCCCACTCAACGGGCAATTTTGTGCACGGCCCGCCGAAATCCAACTTTGAACATACGGTTGAGTTCGTATCAGAAAACTGAATTCGTAGACATGTAGTTTTATGACTTTAGAGACCATTGACTCTGGCACGCTTTTCGGTGCAAAGCGGGTCCAACGGCGGACACCGTTTTGGCCCAAAAATTACCGTTTTGCCATTGTGTCCAGAATTGGACTTAAGGACAGGCAATCCTAGCTAATTTGACTATTCTGAGAATGATGGCGATGTTTATTTCAGCTTTCAGAGACAGTTGTGATGACTTGGACTTTCTGAATTATTGATTGGAGTTACATTGTTGGTTCTTCGTGCAACCACCAGGCAAGATACCTTGCCTCCATCTACAGTTTATTTACATGCATATTTATATTATTATACAGTTTTACTAGTTGATTATTTATATGTGATTTGTATATCATGCTTGCTAGTATATATATATAGTCTTGTTTATATTTAGCTTTGTAGTTCATATTGGATATACGTGTATATAGTTCTTGTTCCTAGTTAACTTTGTAGTTTTTATTGGATTAGTTTTCTCGTGTATCGTAATTGGGTCGTATCGTGTCATCACTTGTACTTGGACTGAGTCGCATCGTATCATAGGATGAATAAGTCATACCGGAACTGCATTACCTCCTTATCTTGAAATCTGGAAGCTAACCTGCGAGTCCATATTAGGGGCGAGGGTTAGTAGTTAAGCTAACTTGCGAGCCCACACCAGGGACGAGAGTTATTAAGCTAACCTGCGAGTCCAAATTAGGGGCGAGGGTTAGTAGTTAAGCTAACTTGCGAGCCCACACCAGGGGCGAGAGTTAGTAAGCTAATATGCGAGTCCACATTAGGGACGAGGGTTAGTAGTTATATGTCCACACCTGCGAGTCCACACTAGGGACGAGGGTGATGCTAGCCTGTGAGTCCACACTAGGGACGAGGGTTAGTAGTATATGGTTCACACCTGCGAGTCCACACTAGGGACGAGGATGATGCTAGCCTGCGAGTCCACACTAGGGACGAGGGTCAGTAGTATATGGTTTACACCTGCGAGTCCAGACTAGGGATGAGGGTGATGCTAGCCTGCGAGTCCACACTAGGGTCGAGGGCTAGTAGTTGTTCAAACCTGCGAGTCCACACTAGGGACGAGGGTTTGAGTATTCGATTGGTCATCCATTGACATCGTGATATCGTGTTCTCTTGTTCTTCTCCAGCAGTTCGTTTAGGCGTAGTGGTTCTTCCAGTCGTGTGTAGTCGTATTTTTGTGCTGATTGGTCTTTTCCCGTTTATTTCCTGTATTTTCTTTATTGCATGATAAACTGCTAGATAGGCATATTTTTATGTATCTTGCTATATCCTCTGAGGACCTGATGATCTCTTCAGGTTAGTAATTGCATAGAGTTAGCTAGTAGTTCTGGATGGCGGAGGATTTGCGGTTCTTGCGGGATTCAGGTATCGTTGTTGTGTTTATTATCTGCTCGTGCTTTCATACCTTATCATGAGTTATCCTATTTCTTGATGCAGTTTTAGACTCTTCTTATTTCCTTTAGAGTCTTATCGGGCATTTATGCTAGTGGCCTGTAGACCACGACCCATAGTGTTCATTCATGTTTCATATTCTTATTGTGGATTGAAATATAGATTTGTTTGCCATGATTTGGCAGTATACCATAGCCTTGACAGCGTTTACGTATTCGAGTTGGGCTGGAGTCCGTTCGATACGTAGCTGGACTTGGACACGCTTCGTATCCGAAAAGCGGGTGTGGGTCGTGACAAGTTTTTGTGGTGGCCCATGCAGGTCAGAGCATATCGTATCGGTTACATAATTGTACTGATACGAGCCTGCGACCATGACTAAACCCTTAGAAATCTCAATCCACTCTGCCTTGAAAATTCTTCTAGAAATTCTCTACGTTCTTGAAAACTCTATATTTGCTCTCGACTATACTTCCTTGCTTTCCGTACCATTCTCGTCCATCTTTATTTCGAGGGGACGAACGGTCGTGCTATCTAGGATCTATCAGAAATCCTTAAATTATAGTATATGTTGCTTGACTATTGAATATTGGTTGTTTTATAGATATGAGGGATTATAGATGCCATACGCCCTAGATATATGTTGGTAGACTTGTTAGCAACTAGTCAGAAGATCTTAGTGACCGTGTTTGAGAAGTAGTGTGACCAAAGGCGGGTAGAAGACCTCAAGTATTCGGAGTTATAAAATGGCTAGAGAGAGTTATAAAATATTTTGAGGAATTAAATTTAAGGAGATTAAGGTAGTGTGGACCTTATTTTTGAATTTAAGGCATAGCTATGAATTAGAATTTCGAGGACGAAATTATTTTTACGGTGGGTAGATTTGTAGCTCCCCTTCCCGAAAAAATTATTGAAATATTTATTTATTTATTTATTTATTGATTTAAATGGTAAATTTTTTTATATTTTTATAAATAATTATTTAATTAATTATTACGGTAGATGATTTTCGCCATGGTTGAGATTTGGAGTACAAGACAACTAGGAATCATGGCACGGGCAGTGCAGTAGCATGTTTTGACTAGTGTTTAGCCATGGTAGAGGAGTGCCAAGCCATCGGTGTGTCCTAACTAGGAAAACCAGGCCAAGTTATAGCATGACCATTAGAAATAGTTTAATTAATTATTATTAGATTTATTGACTTTGCAGAAACCAGTTATACCATTTTAGCTCGGACTGGATCCGAACTGAGCCCAAGCCCATGTAGGCATGTAGTGAGACCCAATACGACCATGTAGACATATTTTATATGTGTACAATTATTTTCTAAATTATTCTAGGTATTGATGTGCTTTTTTTTAAATTATTTAAATAATTGTACAAAAATTGGTATTTTATTATTAAATATTGTTTCACCACAATTATACAATTTTCTGGACCTAGATAAAGGTGAGTAGTATGGATTCACCAAACCACCGGTTAAGTATTATTTTATTTGTGGTACAAGTATATATATAAATATGTATAAACACCAGGATATATATATATATATATATATATATATATATATATATATATATATTGATTTGTAACTATATTTATAATTTATTATATATATATATACATATACATATATATATATATATATATATATATATATATATATATATATATATATATATATATATATATATATATATATATATACATATATATATATATTGATTTGTAACTATATTTATAATTTATTATATATATATACATATATTATATATATATATATATATATATATATATATATATATATGTTACGTATAAATAATATAGGTGTGTATGTGTATATGGGTATTTATATATAAATATTATATATACATGAATATGTGTATGTATATATATAGATATATATTATATATGCGTATTTATACGTATATATAAATATGTATATTTGTATATATATAAATATATTATAAATGGGTGTATTTTTATATATATATTATATATATATTTATATATATTATATATATATATATATATATATGTACGTATGCGTATATATATACATGTATAGAAGTATATATACATGTATGTGTGTATAGATATAAACATATGAATATATATAGATATATATATTAATTGCTAGAATAAAAGAATATGAATAAGAAGGCAGCCCAGCTAAGCCCAAATCCTTCCCAGCCCAGGCCATAACAGGCCCGAGCCATCCCCAACCCGCAGCCAGGCCATCAAGGTCCATAACCCAATAGAAAATCCAAGCCAATGAGACCCCAGCCCGAGCGCCTATAACAACCGAAATAGAAGCAGAGGCATCGAGAGATTTGGAGGTCGAAACCCTAATCATATGCCGCGCCACCACCCCAGATCGGCCCTCAAGGCTGGGCGACCAACCAGCGACCGTGCGCCGCCGCACCAGGCGGAGTCGGCCGGCCAGGCGCGCGAAACCACCCGCGCGCGCGCTGTTGCAACAGCAACCCCAACAGTAGCAGCAAGCGGATAGGCCAACTTCGAGGCACTGGTTCTCAACGATCGTTCGATCGTTTCCAGAATCGATTTCTTTGGTACGTACCTAACCCAACCCTCCTTAATCTTGTCTAAATAGTTTGTAAGTAGTTTCCCTCAGTCGTTCGTAAAATTGACCCGAAGTCGATGAAAAACGTGACCAAAAATAGGACAGAACCCGTTCCAAGAACCCGACTTGGACGGTGTTTTATGAACTGTATATTAAGAATTTTAGAAAACTATTTGAAGAAACTTTTAGACAACATATAGGGCTTCACAACCCTTTTTGTGGATTTGGATTTCATCGACTGTACGTCAAGAAATCAAATTCCCAAAACCAAGAAAAATCTGTTTTAAAAACTAAAAATTTCTCCGATACGACGTGCGTCCCGCCATTCCGGGTTACGTGGTCGTGAACCGAAGGCATCGAAAGTTGCGTAACGGCTTCGTGGTCGTGTGGGCTTTGACGGAATTCAAATTGGTCGCATGTGCGCGACGAATTTGATGCATATCCGTCAAAATTTACCATATCGGCCTCTGTACAAATTCCCTAATTACTTTCTGCACGTTCGTTAGATCGAGACGAAAATTATGCCATCAGGACCGTATCATTTTTCTGGTCCTGTATGCCAAGTTTGGTCCAATTCTAAGACAGTTGATAAAATTACAGTTTTGCGGGCCCCACTATCCCACTCAACGGGCGATTTTGTGCACGGCCCGCCGAAATCCAACTTTGGACATACGGTTGGGTTCATATCGGAAAATCAGATCCGTAGACATATAGTTTGACGACTTTAGAGACCATTGACTCTGGCACGCTTTTCGGTGCAAAGCGGGTCCAACGGCGGATACCGTTTTGGCCCAAAAATTATCGTTTTGCCCCTTGTCCAGAATTGGACTTAAGGACAGGAAATCCTAGCTAATTTGACTATTCTGAGAATGTTGGCGATATTTATTTCAGCTTTCAGAGACAGTTGTGATGACTTGGACTTTCTGACTTATTGATTGGAGTTACATTGTTGGTTCTTCGTGCAACCACCAGGCAAGATACCTTACCTCCCTCTACAGTTTATTTACATGCATATTTATATTATTATACAGTTTTACTAGTTTATTATTTATATGTGATTTGTATATCATGCTTGCTAGTATATATATAGTCTTGTTTATATTTAGCTTTGTAGTTCATATTGGATATACGTGTATATAGTCCTTGTTCCTAGTTAACTTTGTAGTTTTTATTGGATTAGTTTTCTCGTGTATCGTGATTGGATCATATCGTGTCATCACTTGTACTTTGACTGAGTCGCATCGTGTCATAGGATGAATAAGTCATACCGGAACTGTTTTACCTCCTTGTCTTGAAATCTGGAAGCTAACCTGCGAGTCCACATTAGGGGCGAGGGTTAGTAGTTAAGCTAACTTGCGAGCCTACACCAGGGGTGAGAGTTAGTAAGCTAACCTGCGAGTCCACATTAGGGGCGAGGGTTAGTAGTTAAGCTAACTTGCGAGCCCACACCAGGGGCGAGAGTTAGTAAGCTAATCTGCGAGTCCACATTAGGGGCGAGGGTTAGTAGTTATATGTCCACACCTGCGAGTCCATACTAGGGACGAGGGTGATGCTAGCCTACGAGTCCACATTAGGGACGAGGGTTAGTAGTATAGGGTTCACACCTGCGAGTCCACACTAGGGACGAGGGTGATGCTAGCCTGCGAGTCCACACTAGGGATGAGGGTTAGTAGTGTATGGTTCACACCTACGAGTCCAGACTAGGGACGAGGGTGATGCTAGCCTGCGAGTCCACACTAGTGGCGAGGGCTAGTAGTTGTTCAAACCTGCGAGTCCACACTAGGGACGAGGGTTTGAGTATTCGATTGGTCATCCATTGACATCGTGATATCGTATTCTCTTGTTCTTCTCCAGCAGTTCGTTTAGGCGTAGTGGTTCTTCTAGTCGTGTGTAGTCGTATTTCGTGCTGATTGGTCTTTTCCCATTTATTTCCTGTATTTTCTTTATTGCATGATAAACTGCTAGATAGGCATATTTTTATGTATCTTGCTACGTCCCCTGAGGACCTGATGATCTCTTCAGGTTAGTGATTACATGGAGTTAGCTAGTAGTTCTGGATGGCGGAGGATTTACGGTTCTTGCGGGATTCAGGTATCGTTATTGTGTTTATTATCCGCTCGTGCTTTCATACCTTATCATGAGTTATACTATTTCTTGATGCAGTTTTAGACTCTTGTTATTTCCTTTAGAGTCTTATCGGGCATTTATGCTAGTGGGCTGCAGACCACGACCCATAGTGTTTATTCATATTTCATGTTCTTATTGTGGATTGAGATATAGATTTGTTTTCCATGATTTGGCAGTATACCATAGCCTTGACAGCATTTACGTATTCGAGTCGGGCTGGAGTCCGTTCGATACGTAGCTGGGCTTGGACACGTTTCGTATCCGAAAAGCGGATGCGGATCGTGACAATTGGTTAGCCCAAACGGCATAACCAAAAATTCAAACTGCCCGTACCGCGTCCTGAAAGTGGTCTTGGGAACATCCTCCCCCTTCACCTTCACCTGGTGATATCCCGAACTCAGATCAATCTTGGAAAATACCCGAGCTCCGCTCAACTGGTCAAAAAGATCGTCGATCCGCGGCAGTGGATATTTGTTCTTGATCGTGAGGTTATTGAGTGCCCTATAGTCAATACACATCCGTACTGACCCATCCTTCTTCGGCACAAACAACACTGGTGCACCCCATGGCGATGAACTCGAGCGGATGAAGCCCTTGTCCTGCAGCTCATCCACCTGCTTCTTCAGCACCACCAACTCACTGTTGTTCACCCGATAGACATGCTGAGAGATGGGTTCCGCTTCTGGAACCAAGTATATCGAGAACTCTATATCTCTGTCAGGTGGTAATCCCGGCAACTCCTCTGGGAAAACATCCATATACTCTGCTATCAAGGGGTGTGGAATCGTCTGCTCCTCGACCGAGACCCCACAGAAGACTCCGCTGCTCTGCTCTGCCTGACATCTGGAGTACTCGAACTCTGGCTCCCCCGGCGCTCTGAAAGAACTCTACCCCCTCTGCAATCAATGCTGGCGTGGTGCCTGCTCAACCAATCCATGCCTAGTACTATATCGTAGTTCGGCAATGGCATTACGAGCAGGCTCACCTCCAACTCACGGCCTCCCAAAACTACTCTTCGACCCTTACAAACATCACTCACTAGGATAATGCCACCCCCGGTCGTGATCTTGTAAGTCCTAGGCAACGATTCATCTACGATACCATGTCTAATCGCAAAAGATACTGATATGAAGCTATGCGAAGCACCGGAATCGAATAATACGAAAGCTGGACTGGAGTCGAGAAGAATCGAACCTGCGATCAGCTCTCCTATCACCTCTGCATCTCCAACTGCCATGGCGAAAGCTCGCCCCTGGTGGCCTCCCCTGGCCTGCTGCTGGTGCTGGACGAACCTCTGCTGTTGTGTCGGTAGGGCTGGTCCCCTCTGCTGGCCTGCAGGAGCCCTGGCTCCTCCTCCCTGGGCTGCTCGTACTATGCGGCACTCCCTCATCTGGTGGTCTACGGAGCCACACACCAGACTCTGGCCCAGCCTCTTTCGGCACTCATTGAAGACATACCCAGGCTTCTTGCAGTATGCACAAGTAACACCCTGTCTCTGACCCTGCTGGTGCTGTCTCGGCTGCTGCTGGTGGTAAACTGGCCTCTGCTGGATCGGCTGCGGGTAGAACTGCCTCAGCTACTGGTGCTGAAAGTGGGGCCTCTAGGCCTGGCCCCCGCTGCTGCTGTCCCAACTGGGTCTCGCCCCCTCTTGAGCCTAAGCTCAAAATCATCCTCTGCCAACAAGGCTTCCGTCAAGATCTCCTCGAATGCGGCATCCCTGTTGCCCTTGGTCGAGGACTTGACCTCCTTGACCAGACCCTTCTGGAACCTCTGGGTCTTCGCCGTCTCACTCAAGCCCTCTACAAACCTGCCGAGGCGGCCAAACTTCCCGGCGTACTCCTCCACTGAAAGGCTCTCCTGGACTAGGCTCTCAAACTGCGACTCCAAGGCTCTGAGCGCTGAATCTGGAAAGAACTTCTTCTTGAAGAAGCCCTTGAACTCCTCCAAAGTCTGCCCAGGTACCCCCATCCTGGGGTCTGACTGATACCAGATGCGAGCAAGATCTCGCATCCGGCTAGCTGCAGCCTCAATCTGGAGATCTGCTGGTATCCGGGCCAGGTGGAAGATCTCTTTTATATGCTCGATCCACTCATCAGCATATAGTATCCCCTCTGTCCCCAGAAAGTCTCTGGGCTCATCTTCTGAAACTGCTCTATCCCCCGTGTCCTCGGCTGCTGAACCATTGGTCGAGCTACGACTGTCGTGAGGGCCAACTCCATTCTCCTGTCCTGTCGAGCCTGTTGCCGGTCCATGAACTGCTGGAAGTATGCGAACATCTGTGTCGCATCCACGTATCCTGGAGGCGGCGACTGCTGGAAGGGCTCATCTGCGATGACTGGGTCCTGCCTCCGAGCCGGTGGAAGCATACCCCCTGCTGCTACTGCCGAGGTCTCAATACGAGCAGAGATGGCATGAGCTGCAGTCCCCTGGCCCTGTTGTACTGGCTGAGAGATAGCAGTCCCCTCTATAGCATCCGCATGAATGGTACGCTACGATCGAGTCTCTATCATCCTAAAGATAGATAAACAAGAGTATCAATTTCTGAAAAAGAAGCGATGTAACAAAGGCGGACAATTAAAATTTAAAGGATCAGCTGACAATAAGGATTTAGATGGCAATAAAAGAATTTTTCCTAAAGTGATTGAGTACCTTAAAAATTAATATCCTATATCCTACTGCAGGCTGTAGTGATACTCTAATTCGAGTACCACTACACTTCTAGTCTAGACCTACATGGGCTACCACTAAAAATGTGTCACGACCCGCACCCTTGACCAAGGGCACGAGACGTGGGTACGTCCAGCCTACGCCGTAGTGTCGGCGGTAGAACGCTGTCCTAAGTCATAACATCTAGCAATAATATACTAAACAGTTTATACTCCCCGAATGGGGGTGACATAGCAGTAAATAAACTCAATCACAACTAAGGAAGAGAAAGCACGATATGATATAGTACTCAAGGAAAACAGATGATAAAGTAGTCTAAGATAACATCCTAGCAATATCCAGAGTACAAACTCAGCTAGAGGATATGGAAGAATATATACAACTCAAAATCTCTGAACAGAAGTAAAGTCTAGCTAAATAGTCTCAAGACAACATAAAATAAGATAAGGCCTAACTAAGCTAGTCTAGGCAATGGGGGTGATGTCCTCAGCTAGAGCTGGGTCCTCCTGAGGGTCCAGCTCGCAAGTGTCGTCTAGGGCTGTCCCATAGAAGGTGTCTACACAGGCCTCCTCCTCGTCCTCTGTAATATTTTCAACAGGTCCAGTCAGGACAGGAGCGAGCACAGTACATCTCAACAGTTCATAGCAGGTTAGAAAATATAATTATGCAGTAAAGTAAGATACAGGTATGGAAGGAAATGGAGTATGTAAACAGAGAGAGAACTGTAATAGAAATATCTACTATAAATAGAGACTAACAGTGGCTAGTGAGTCAGAGTATAATATAGACATGTAAATGGCATAGGAGATTCTGATGAGACACTATGGAAAGATTCTAATGAGATACTTCTTGGGTATTATTCACATGTCTACTTCTACTCCCCCGTACCCCCAATCAATACACGAGGATCCAACCAGGTTATGTTATGATTCCATACAAAGGCCCCCGAAGGGTGATACATGGATGTCCCATAAATGGGGATTCTAGGAGATTTTAGGATACCTAGTAAATAGGATAAGGATTCAAGGAGACTCTGTGATCATAAGAGTATATGTCACAAGTGATCAATGAACCAACGAAGCATAGTGATACGCCATGTAAGTGAAACACACAGAACATGTAGTACCCGATGCTCCCTAAGGATAACATCTCAAGAAGGAATCCATATAGTACCAATCCGTGTGACCAACGTGATAGTAACAAGTAAAGTAATTTAATACAGGAAATAATTCTAAGCAGGATATGAAATGATCAGAGAATGTACTCGCCTGGTATCTGAGTGTCTAATATGAAAGTACTGTCCGAGGAGTGGTGTCTGGCTCCTATTTAGAACAGCACAAGTCACAACAAGTCACAACAAGTCCAAAATGATAAAATAAAGCACTGCAATGCATTCTACATGAATCTAGGTCAATCTAGGCCAAAGTCAACTATTGGTCAACTCTGGTCAACCCTAGAACTCAAACTTGGTCAACTATGGTCAAACTAGATCTAACAAGTCCAAACTAGGTCAAACAAGTCTACACTAGTCTAGCAAGTCTATTCTAGGTCTAACAAAGCTATACAAGACCATTTTAGACTTTCTAGGCAAACAGACTCACATAAATGCCATAGGCTGTATCATGCCTATAGGCCATCCCTAACACAAGACTATATGACATTATCTACATCTAAAATACTACACATATGATATGTTACCTAACACAACATAGAAATACACTAGCTTTTGGTTACCCATATACCTATACATAGGTATAGGCACATTCACATTTCATAGATATATATATATATATATATATATATATATATATATATATATATATATATATATATATATATATTTTATATATATATATATATATATACTACATACCTTACTTTAGGTTATAATACATATTCATTAGGAACCATCTCATATATATATGTACATATAGATATAGGTTTAAAACATATATACATATTTTTTTTTTTAATACATATATACATATAGATATACATTACCTTTTATATATATATATATATATATATATATATATATATATATATATATATATATATATATATATATACATTACAAGTATAGGTATACATTACAAGTATAGGTATACACATATTAATATATTCATACATATGTATATAGAGAGGGGTCAATGTAATGTGTGTGTGTGTGTGTGTGTGTAGGGTGTGAGAGATGTGAGAGTGCAATGTGTGTTAAAGAAAGGAACAAAGTGTGTGTCTAACAATGAGTGTGAGGGGGTGTGTGTGAGATAGGGTGCTGTGCAAAACAGTGTGACAGGAATGAAATGGGTTGTGTGTGTGTGTGTGTGTACAGTCCAATATGGACTGCAAAACAGTGAGCATTGGGCTGGAAAAAATAATGTTCAGAAAAGGGAAGCCAATGCTTGGCAGTTCAATAATGAAAATTCAAACACTCACATAACCCTCAGTCAATAGGAATTCTAATCAATTGACAAAAACAAACTATCAACCCAAAACAACCCAAATCAATCTCAGGTTGAACAAAACCCAGGTTTCATCCATTTGAAGATAACCAACAACATCACTTTAGTTTATTAAGGAAAACTGCTCAGTATAGTTTGAAAAGGAAAAGAGATCATTCAGTCCCAAAACATTGAATCTCACACAATTGCTCAAATCTCATTCACATCCCACAAAACTAATTGAATTGTGAAACTAAGCCAAATAGGAACTATCAAACCTGTGGGGGGGTAATTAGTAGTAAGAACAACATTAAAACTGGGATTTAAGTTAGGAATTTTGGGAAAGAATCAGTGTATCATATAGGTATCAGAATACACACAGAATTTCCCAAATTCGGATCCAGTTACCCTCAAAAACCAATTCTAATATGAAACTCTAATCTAATATAGTTAATACAATATACTTAGGATCTAATTAGCAAATAAAATCATGATTTAAACTAATTAAAATGGGAATTTAAACACAGGATTATAAACTGGACAGTGTAGGAAAAACAGTATCGTACACGTGTTCATTGAGCTTGTGCACGTGACACGACATGACACAGACCCTGTGCTCGTGTCCCAGTGTCGAGTGTGTCTAGGGCTAGGACTAGGGTACCCTAAATTATGTCCTCGACGTGTCTAGAGGAGATACGAATAGCGTATCAGTGACAATAAAAATCGACTGAACCTGTCAGTCCCGACCAGCGCAAGGAGGATTACCCCCTCGACACGCCACGTGGGCCCCTGAAACTTGACACGTGGCGTGTCAGTCACTGCCCTATGGGGTGTATCAAATCTCGTGTCCAGTGGCCGCGTGTCGTGTCCGGTACAGCCCCCGAACAGCAGGACAGGCAGTCTCGAGCGCGCGCAAACGTGTCCCCGTGTCCAAACAGACACGACACCAGACCAAAATCACCTCAGTCAATTACAAACATGTAAGCGACATCAAAATAATAATTTCTATTTAAATACAATTCAAAAATTAATACGAATGGGCATTTCGTCAAACACTTGTGCACAGTCACTGATACGTGTCCGATACGAACATGTACAGGACACGAATTGGAACGAATCCTAATCCTATAGAATCAAAACACCTAGGGCTAGGTATTAATGCAAGGAAACCCTAGTTTTAATGAGGGAATAGGATTTTACCTCTATGTGTTCTTTCAACACAAAAGCTCTTCAAAATGAACCTCCAAAAGTCCACCCAATTCCTTCAAATTGTCCCAAACCAGTGATGTGACTCCAAAAATGGTAGAGAAACAGTATTTAGAGTGCTATGGAGGAAATCCCAATGAAAATAGACCTATATTGAATGATCTATGGAGAAATGAAGTGTAGGCTCACCTTGTCTTGAGAAAAGAAATGATAAACTATTGGAAGGAGGCTCAAATCCCCAAAATGATATTATATAGGCAAGGGGAAAAAGCCTTGGCCGGCCACTAGGTTAGGTTAGGGTTTCTAGGTTGCATCCTAGGGCTAGGAATGCATCAAGGATAAGGAGTAGCCTAGATTCTAGGGCTCCTTCCTAGTCTCTTAGCAAATCACTCTATTAAACTAAACTTGACTTAAACCTATGTAACCAATACTAACTAAAACCCAAAGTGACTAACTAGAATAGCTATGACTAATCTAGGTTAGGTCCAATCTAGGTTAGGCTAACCAAAACTACATGGCAATCAATGAACTAGGATTTAATCCCACTATTTAAATAAATCATTTAAAATTCCTAATAACATATATTAAATTCAAATAAATTCTAATAATTTCAAATAACCTCAAAAATGACAAAAATATCCTCAAACTAGAAATGTGGTAGTGACATTTGTAACTTTTCCAGTTTAGCACCCCAGATTGCTTGTATATTTTGATACCCTATGACCATTTTGGTTTAGCATGACTAGTATACCTAGATGAGACATTCAACTGCCACCGTATGTCATGACCCTGTATGCCATTCTTTTAAATTATATGATTTAGGTAATTTCTGAGACTTTGATTGTTGGGGACGAGACTCTAGAAGAAGTACGACCATCTTAATTTTGAGGACGAAATTTTCTAAGGATGGTAGACTTGTAACACCCACTTTTCTAAAATAAGAGTAATTTTGAACTTTTGTAAAAGTTTATTATTTAATAATAGAATTTATGATTTATGGGAATTTTTAATTAATTTAATACTATTTAAAATTTGTGAATTATAATTTTGATGTGTTAGCTAGTGAACCCTAAAACTGTTGAGCCTAGAGACTAACCATGACCATGGGGACCTAACCATGTGATTAGAATGACTATTTACAACTTTTTAGGCTAAGGATATTTTGGTCATTTTGTGACTTTTGAATTATTTAGGATTTTGATTAATTGGTAAATTTTAGATTATTTTAATAATATTTAAATTGATGTATTATGATTTTGATCATTTTTTATATTTTAATATTTTGGGAATTTTTATATTTTAATATTGATTTTTCAAGATTTGTTTAGTCGGGTTTGAGTTTCGTTTTGTTCCAACTTGTGTTAGTGACCCGGGTAGCTTAGACTGTAGACGGGATCCCAAGATTAGTTAGTTATGGCCCACAAACCCCACTAATTAAGTTAGTGAGTTTAGACTAAACCCACTTGTTAGATTGGTTAAGTTAGAGGCTTAAATTTAACCCTTCTGATCCCAAACTTGAACCTAACTTAAAATTAACCAAGAGGACTAGTTGAGGCCTTATTGGGCTTTCCTCTAAGGCCCAAATAGGGTTTAATGGTAGCCACTATAGCTAGATTAGCCTCCCTTCCTTTCATTTCATTCTATCTTGCCTCTTTTCCTTCACAAAGTGTTCTTCCCCAAATTAGAGAGCTTCCCTCTTTGATTTGATCTCCAAATCCTTACATCCCTCCACCAAAACTTCCATCCAACCTTCTCATACTACCAAGGGAGGGTGCTAGCAAACTACAAGGAGGAGTGTCCTTTTTAGAAGATCTTCGTGTCGGAGCCGTGTCATTGGGAGTATCAATGGGATTCCACTCCCAATCGGTAAAACCAACCCTCTAAATTGGTTTCCTATGCATATTAGTTAGTTTTGAATCCATAGGATCCACCCCCATGCATGTACCCCATTTAGATTCAAATTTAAGACCATTTGGAGCTCTCTTGAGGATTTTAGATATGTGTCATGTGTCCTACTTGATTGATCCCAAATTAGGACACCCCATGTGTATGTATGTGTGATAATAGTTTAAATATATATTTAAATTCAGTTTTAGAATGGTTAGAGAGTGGATTGATCTTAGTTAGGATGGTTAGAATGAGTTTCATTTGGATACCTATGTTGGTATCCAAGTATCTTGGCCTACATGTGTTTCTTTTGTCCAAAATAACTCAAATTCGTCATAATATTTATCCACGTTTTTATTAACCAAAGCAACTTAGAAATGTCGTAACTTTTAGCTTAGAACTCTGATTAATCTTCCGTTTTTTTGAAAAAACCGTATCGAAGTTAGCTTTCCAAATATATATTTTAATAAGCCAAAATCATTCTGGAACTTTCTGTAAAACTATTTGAGTGTCAGTTGTCCGAAAAACAAACGCATTTCGGTGTTTTTGCGATTCCGGGAGCTTTCGGACACAAAAATTTGATCTGTTTGAAGTTTCGAAAAGCTAACATGAAGGACTACGACATACTTTAATCCTAGAATTTACTGAAGGCCCAATTGGTACAGTATTTATTTTAAGTAGAAAAGTGACTATACGACATAGGCATTTTGTGTAACCTATGAGCCTATGTAGTATGGATATTAAATGAATGTAGAGTATGTAATGCATGATATGTTAGATGAATGAAATGAAATATATATGATATGTATCCTCTTTACATTAATGTATATATATGGTTGAATGCAAGCATGTAGGAAAGCAATCAATGTAATGTATGTAAGTAATACATGAATGAAAGAATGATATACAATGTATACATGAAAGTATATAATGAATACTAGATATGAATGCAAGGTATACTTGTAATGATAGATATGAATGCATAATGTATACATAATGTAATGCAATATATAATGATAGCATATATGGTAATGTAGAATATATGATGCAAGCATGTATGTGTCCACTATTTTTTTCCTTACATTTTTTCTTCCCTTCCCTTTCCAGTTCAGTTTTTCTCCTTTTTTTCCTCTTCTATTTTTACATGGTGTATACAATGTATATAATGTATAGATGCATGTAAGTATGTAATATGCATGAATGACAAGTATGTAATAAAAATAAGTATATGTATGCAACTTAATGATATGTGAATGGATATAATGCCTGAACTAAAGTATGCATGTATATGGGATACGAATGAATGATATATATATATGTGTTAAGGTAATGTAATATATGTATTCACATATATTTTGAGTTAAATATATGAGTTTGTACGCATATATTATATGTATGCATGTATGCAGGAACGAATGTAATATAATGTAGAGTATGCATATATGATATATATGTAGGCATGTATGCATTGTATGTATGTATACATGATACGTATGTATGCATGTAGGCAATGTAAGTATGTATGTATGCTGTAGGACCGATTATAGGAACGAGTTGTAAAGCACAATACTCTAGAGGGGTGTGAATAGAGTAGGTAGCGGAAATTAACTATTTAAAAATGTTAGCAGTAAGATCACATAATATATATATCACAGATATGTAAATGAAAAGTAGAGAGTAGAGAGCAAATACAAACACAAGGATGTATACTGGTTTCCCTCTTGTGAGGACTAGTCCAGTCGGAAGAACTCTAGCTTCCAGTTGAATCCACTATAGAAAATCACTACAAGTTTTCATCCGAAGTTCTTGCAACTTCTACAACGCGAGCTTTGATCTGAAATACTCGACAAACTTCAATTGTGAAGTGTGTATCTTCAATCAAGCCTCTGATTACAATTACTCTGAAACTTCTAGACCGTACCGTACTGGTAAATCGACTAGAGGATTGTAACTGGCTTGGGATTTAAAAATGAATAGCTCAGAACACTTTGGAAGAAGTAGTAGGCTTATAGAGAAGAGATATGAAAGTAAATTGGTGTGTGAGTGAATTGAAATGATCGAAATCCTTCTCTATTTATAGTTTTTCAAAGGTAGAATTCTGACAGAATTCGGGCAGAACACTATGAGAAAATCTCGTTTGGATCCGTAACTGTGGGAAGACCAAGTTCAAAAAGCAACGTTCACTAACCGAACTCTGGCCGAGTTCTGTTGGAGTTCTGTCAGGGTTTTTGCAAATTAGTTTTTGGACTTTTTGAAAAGTCAAACAGTTAGGAAGTAGTTTGGGCTTTTGTAAGTGGGCTTATTTTCAAAAAGAAAGGATATTTTGAAAACGTTTCTTGGATAGCCTATTTGCCAGTACGATGCAGTTTACATCGTATTCCTAGACTCAATAAATATGAAAAATATATTGATGAAATAGGAAAACCAAGAGCCCTTTGATAACGCCTTTCTTCAAATATTTTAGCAGACTTGAAGACGCCTTTTTCCTTGACGGCGGTCGTCCAAAGATAAATAGATCTGAAAATATGAATACCTTTCGGTGGCTTCGCCAACACCATCTTTGGCCTATTAATAATTATCCATTGCATATGTCCTGGTTTGATCATGTTTGATCATGCTTACAGCATGTCTACAAATACATATTAGGCAAACAAAACAATATGACTGATACAGAACATTAGGACAATGCTAAGTTAAAGTAGTAACATGATAGTGATTACATGAATATTAGTGATGTCATTATGTTAAACTTAATTGATTAGCCATATTCAAAAATATGATATAATCATTGGACTGACAATCTCCCCCTTTTTGATTATGGCAAATCAGTTAAGTTTAAAAAGATACGATAGATGCATGTATCACTAATAAACACATAATACTGGATGCATATATCACTAATAAACACATAATACTAGAATATTGCGTGCTAACTTAAACTTATTTCTCCCCCTTTGACATAATCAAAAATAAGCTCCTCCGTAATTAGAGCTAAAATAAACTCAAGCATAATAAAGGAGGAAAGCAAAAATAATCATGATCAAGGATTAGGAGAACAGTGTAACGACAAGTTTAGAAAATTGCATAACTATAGTAGAAAAACTTGTCAAAAATAGTTGGTTGTACTTAAAAATATTGAAATCAATCAATAAATAGTTTACCAACTAAAAATCCAAAAATGACATTCAAAACATATTTTGTTCATCATATTGTGTTTTGAAATAGACCAAAAAAATATATCAATATAGTAGGAATCAATCATTGGTCATAAATAAAAATTCGCAGATCTAGTATATATAAAAGAATCAAAAATATAATGAGACTTTTAACAAAGATCACAAAAAAAATTATGATTCATAATTTGCCTATACAAATTAGTGAATCAATTCCATAAATAGTATAATTATTTGAAAAAGAAATTAAAATAAATATACTAGAATCTATGCAAAATCTATATCAAAGTTCATGTATTTGAATTCAATTACCTAAGCATGATATATGAATATCCATTAGATAAAACATGAAGGTAATGAAGACAAAATACTTGAGAAGGAGAAATTCAGTCGACTTGAATGCTCCCCCGAAAAGTATGATCAGTCTAAATATAGATAATCATGAACTTTGAGATAAAATCTCAATAAGAAATGCCAAATCAGTTTAAACTCAAAAGGATTATCAATAAATTAAATTAATATTGGCAAGATAATTTTTAGAAACTCGAATGAGAGAATTAAAAAATAAATAATAATAATCATATCTCTCATAAAATTAATACAAATCCAAATATCATGAATAACTCAACAAGATATGTCCATGATGAACTAGGTATACCACATATCAAGGGCATAATAATTGAAACAATTAATTTGCTCCCCCTTAAAATATGCGTATATAGTTCAAAATAATTTATATGCATAAAATAGATAAGCTAAATAATCACAAGATCTAAGGGATATCCAAGATATGCATCTTTTCTTTCCTTTGATCAAATGTATATAAAGTCCCAAACTTAAAACAATTATCATTTTTAGGCAAATAAAAGAGATATCCAATGAATAAATGCTTAAAGATGAACAAACAAAATATATCTCCAATATATATATATATATATATATATATATATATATATATATATATATATATATATATATATATATATATATAAAAGTAATATTTCAAGACATTAAAAGATTTTGAAAACTGTCTTAATAATAATATTTGAGGACGAGACAGATTCAATAAATCAAAAAGAAATCAAAAAGTCTTTTCAAAAATGTGGAATTTATTACGAAAAAATCGTCTTAGTAAATGTTCGAATGCGTCCATTTAGTCCTCAGACTGAAAGCTGGCGATTCGAATCACGGAAACAATTTCAATAAAAGAATCCATAAATCATAAATAAATTCATTTGAACAAATAAACATAACTAGATAAATGTCCAAAGAAAAATGTATTCTAGATATATGGCATGTCAAAGGAATAATTGATTTGAAACAATTAACTGCTCCACCTTTACATGGCTATATCCAAAAATAATAGTATAGATAAAATTTTAAAATATAATTCAGAGACATATTTTCGAAAGTAGAAAACTAATTCAAAAATATTAGGTCTTCTTATCAAAGTTCATTTTTTTCCCATTTAAATCCTTAGCATGGTGTCCACCTGACAACCGTAAGGTGTAAAGAAAAGAAATGCTTTGAGAGAGAGACATTCAATATGCATGACTTCTCCCCTGCAAAGAGTTACTGTTGTAGACAGTAAGTAACTTAAATAAGAAGATAATAATACAAAGCTCAAAATCATTGAATATTACACAAGTTAAAGACGAAATCATAAGACCATAATATTCAATGAGTAGTCACAAGATCATCAAATCTGAACATTGAAAAGTGTGACAGAAAAGAATATATCAAAAGATGACAAACATTAACCTATGAAGATCAATATATGTTACCTTTTGCAAAATTAAATTATTAAATAATATTATCCATCAAATCTAAAATTTAAAATCCATCAGATAACGATTGCAACTAGATCTCAATAAATTTTTAGTTTATAAAGTGTTGATCAATCTTGGATTAGCTGTAGGGGCACTGTCCCAGCTAACGGAGGTTCACCGGGGAACACTTAAGTACCGCTTCACTTCGACCATAGTCGTGGTGACAGACAGACCCTTTGTAGGCTTGTACCCAAAATAAATCTCTTCTTTAATAACCGAGGATTTAAGAAGAATTAGTGCAATATGAAAAAGAATTATATTCTATAGACTTAAAAATCTTAGAAAATATAGCATACGGTATAAGATGTATCAATTACATTAATCCATATGTGCTACAAAATTATTGGGTAACAATAAAATATAAAATATTTGTAAATCAAAATGTAGGACCTAGATATGCTGATGTATTCTGGAACCTAGGGGACTGGATTTAGTACCTTGGATCCAGAACTAGATAATATATAGTTGCAAGTAGACCTTAATAAATCTTAAGTCTATAAAGTATTTATCACTTTGGGTTAGCTGTAGGGGCCGGTTTCCAGCTAGCGGTAGTTCGAAGACTAGAATACCGTGTCGCTTCAGGCTATTTACACCTGTATGACAGAAGGACCCTTTCGGCTTGTTCCTAAAATGATCTCTACTCTTCAGAACTTAGATTCAAAGGAATATATGCAGTATCATCGAACAACATCAAAATCCAGAATCCCTAAACATAAAAAAGCAAATACCCAAATAATGGTTTATCAAGATCAAGATATTAAAAATATCATGTATCCAAAATGTCAACCAAAAGGCCAAGAAAAAGAGGCTTTGAGGAAGAAGCTAATAAAGATAAGAACATAAAAAATTGTTCAAAGTAATCAATAGATGAAGTATGAGATAAGTACAAGTTTGAGACTATTTTTCAAAATAATATAATATAGAACTTGAACTTAACTCATATATCCTATAAAGATATTTATACAAAAATATAAGAAATATATCAGCAATATATAAATGAAAAAGAATTATTCATGTATCCTTAATAAGCATAAAAAATATCACAAGATCAAAACATGCATAAATAAACTTTATCAGACAAAGATGTAATTGATTCATAAGAAGTTAATCAAAATAAAATTTGAGAATCAATAGTGAATATATTATGCAAGCACAAGGTTAACAAAAAAGTATATGTATATACTTTTCAAGTAAATAGGAGACTTGTGCTAAACATACATACTCACAAAATACCGATCAAAGTAAATACGACATGTTAAAGACAAATCGGTAAGAAGTGACCAAAAAAATATTAAAGACAAAGAGTCAAAAGCATATTAACCAAAAAAACGAAAGCTCCTATGGACTAGAGTGGTATGCATGCTTCAAGGATAAAACTAAAATAAAGAGCATACATAGATAAATGTGTCACACTAATAAAATACTATATAGTGTGAACTAAACATTTAAGCTAAACAGCTAGTCAAGCTAGGATTATGTCTCACATTGATCTAAAATAATAAACACTTAAAAAAGATATAAATGAGAGCTAGTAGCAAGACATCAAAAAGAACATGATAGATAGTAAGAACTATTTAGAAAGCATGTTACCGAAGTGGTTCTAGTGACCACACTTCTGTTGGTGCAATTGCATGGAAGATGACCTTTGTAGCTTTGCAATCACCAACATGCCCCATAGTTCTATTTGATATGAAAAGCTTCACCTGTAATATTAGGTGAAGACTTTGGTATCCAATACTTGGATCCATATTTGTTAGCTTTGGGAACCCATTTGCACAAATTTATATCAACTAGCTTTCTAATCTGACAACAATTAGAAACGTGTCCATTCAAACCACAATAATGACAGAAAGAATTAACATTAGTACTATGTGCAACAGTATGAGAACGTGCACTATTATGGATGATCTTCATGGATACTTGTAATAGAAAGCATGGTTGTGTGAAGCTTTAGCTTTGCTTGCTTCCTTTCTAAAAGATCTGACGTGTGTGACTATGTGATGTGCTAAGTGTCCTGTGTTAGACTGAGTCATAGGTTGTATTACCTGCTTTTCCAGTCTAATCTCTAACTTTTTAGAGTTAGCACAGATCTCATCATACTTAGTAGAAAGGACATCATTTCTACATGAAGCAATAGAATACTTCTTCTTTTCTGATTCTAATTCCTCCTTAAGTTTAGCATTTTCTTAAGTACTTTTCTCAATGCAATCAAGTGTCTCATGCAATCTAAACTTCAGTGTGTAAATCTCAGTAGAATTATCAGAAGTAGAAGTATTTCTTGCATCATTCAATAAGCAAGTAAGCTTCTCATTCTCACGCTTATAGGATAGAATATCCTTTCTAGCTTGCTTATACTTATCTAATACTTTCTTGTGTTCTTCTAGTAGATCACTAAAAGCATCAGATAACTCATCATGAGAAAATTTACTCTCTTCATAAAAAGAATTATTTTTTACCTCGTTAGATAATGCCATTGAGCATAAATTTGTAGCTTGATGAGGTCTCTCTTCTTCTTCTTCTTCTTCTTCTTCTTCTTCTTCAGAATCTCTTACTTCGCTTTCACACCATATACTCGTGCTAGTATACTTGTGAGACGATGATCTACCTTTATTTGATTGTTCATAGTGACTCTCCTTTCTAGTAGTACAATCTTCTTGGATGTGGTCTATCTTCTTGTAGTTGTCACATGTAAGCTCTTCTTCGTATAAAGGATTGTGTTGTACCTTAAATTCCAATTTTTTCATGTATATATTTGCATCATTATGAAGACTATTCTTCTCTCTGGAGTTGCTAGCTTTGCTTTCATACCTGCACTCATAAGTAGCTTCAAGAACTTTTCAAATTCTATGAGATGTTGTGCAAGTATTAATAAGATTAAATACATTTGTGTCTATAGCACAATAAAAGATATGCGTAGCTTTTGCATCAAGGCTAGCTAACTTCTTCTTTTCCTCCGTGTAACTATAATAAGGCTTATTGATTATAGAAGATGTGAGAATAGAAATGATAGTAGGCTTTTTGTAGCCATTGACAACAATTGACCATAAGTCAAAATCTAGAGACTTCAGGTAGAAGCTCATCCATGTCTTCCAATAACTATAGTTTGTTCCATCAAATAGTTGGAGTCTATTTGAGGATTGCTCTTCAGTTGTGAAGTACATACTTGCCATATGTGATACTGTGATCTATGTAACAGCTGTAATAAATAAGAATATAATAGCATTGTTACCTCGCTTTACCTGTATAACCCGCTCTGATAATGAAGATCTGCTCAAAGGATATTGTAACGCCCCGGTCCCAAAATACGTAGGACTAGGAACATAGACATGCCAGCCGTATAATAAATATACGTAAGCTGTAAAATGCAGTAGAACCAAAACTAATCTTATCCACACAAAAATGAATAAAAAATATTATATAATAATAATGAATTGTCTTGATACAATATATTGGACGGAGACAAATCCACTACCAACAAATAAGAAAAATACATGGGAAATGAAATAATTTTAGCGAGCGAAGCGAAGACGATCCAAGCGCAATCATCCTCGAAGAAATGGAGATGGTTACGGCTAAAGTTAGAACACCTGCGAAAGACAAGAGCACACACCTGGAGAGATAACCAGGTCCTCAGAGGGACGTAACAAAAAACATAATATCATGCCATATAAACTGAATAAATATTGCTCAAATAAATAAGTCAATTGAATTATAACATGGTCCAATACACACCTATTGAACTAGCTTACCATCCTCCCAACCAAACAAGGACAGGAGATGGTAAACTAATTCACGGCGACGTATTTTTCTATGCTATGAATCCAATATGGTATCTGAATCCCAACAAGGTTCAATACCTTCTCATCGGAATAGTAAATCACACCTACAACCAAACAAGGACAAGATGTGACGAACTAATCCACGACAAGTTATTGTTCCAAGCCAAAGTCAGATACAAGTACCCAAACCAAAAGTACTCGTACCTAACAGATAAAGGTGCCTAACCGTTCTAAGTAAAATGTAGTTAAGAACAATCCTTCATACGCATGGGCCCTGGCTAAATAGGATCGGCATAGTCCCCCCTTGGGGCACCAGAGGCCCCATCAGTAAGAGCATAACGTTCCGCAGAACGTCAGTGGCCGTCAGTAATCATGGGTCATCAATCCCGTATCTCCAACGGAGCTTCCGGATCACAAGGAAAAGTGCATCGAAGCCCATACGCTAAGGAATTGTCCTCCCCGCCCAATGCCTACCATGTTGTATCCACAACAGTAAACCTCTATAACCGCTAAGTCAAACTAGAATGTAATTCTATTAGCGGTTATTCCTATCGCACGGCTTATACGTACCGGTGGCCAGCCAGTCATACATGTCCGTGTTCTACATGCGACACACAACTTCGTGGTACAACGTGTCAAGACCAATGAATACAACACACAGAGGTGGTCCCTTAAATCTAGGTTTAATATGTAAGAAAAATAATACATAGCAGAAAATATAAATAAACAGTAGGTTCTAACAGGTTATGCCATGTATCACAGTTTATTTTGCACAAAGAAAATAATAAATAATGCATGAAATATGAGCTAAAATAAATAAACAACAAATGGTAAGGTGTCTTGCCTGGTATTGACGTCTGGTGTGCTGCGATAATCAAGGTGGCACGAACTGCGACTTCATTGTTATAACTATACAAGACGCCCTCTGACGGTGGTACAAACTGGTGTATCGGGTCCAAAACGGTCAGTTTGGTTAGGGACGATAGGAGGAATTATGGAATGTGCAGGGGAATAGAACTGGAGGATTAGTCATGGTCACGGTGAATATCGAAGGAATTAGATAATCATATATCTGTTTTTAGAAAATACTTATAATATTTGAATATAATTTATTAGTCAAAATATACTTTCAAATAAATACTCAAAAATCAAAAGTCATTTTAGAGCAAAAATTCTAAGTTTTGTCAAAATAAGTTTTAGTAGGAAACTACATATTTTTATTAGCCAAAATAATATACTAGCAATTCATAACATAATTTGGTGACTACCTTTTTATTGATCAAAAATAGTTGTTCCCTTTTAGTCAAAAAATAATATTTTTCTAAAATTTTATAAATAATAATATTTAGCAAATAGATAGTTTTGCAAGTAACAACAACATTAGTCATAATAAAAATAATAAGAATAATAATAATAATAATAACTCTCTTTAACAAATAATAATAATGATGAAAAATAATAATAATAATGAGAATAATAATAATAATAATAATAATAATACATCAGTTAACAGCAAAAATAACAAAAATGAAAAATAAAATAAAATAATAATAATAATAAGAAAATATCTCAGTTAACAGCAAAAATAACAAAAATGAAAAATCAAATAAAATAATAATAATAATAATTTAAATTCGGTTCTCTTCTCCCATAGAGGAGAGAGAAGATCAAATGGGAAAAAAATTAAAATAAAAAGAAAAAGGGAACGAGGGAGAGAGAGAGAAGGAGGAGATCGGAGAGAGAGGGGGCTGAGCTACTGGCGGTACGGGAAAGAGAGATGGGTAGATGGAGTCGACGACGGCTGTCAGCGCGCGGAGGGGGCACGCACGCATGGGCGACGATGAGCTCTAGCACGGAGGCGAACAGCGTCATTGGAGGAAGAGTCAACGGCAGCTGTGCGAGGGAGCGGGGACGCGCGGCGGAGCTGCGGGTCTCAGCGCTGGACACGGAAGAGAAAAAAGAAGAACGGGGGAAGGAGAGGCGGAGGGATCTCGTTGGCGGCGAGGGTTTGCGGTGGCGCGGCCGATCTGGGCTCACCGGAGGCTAGGTGGCGCTGCAGAGGTATGACGGAGACAAGGTAAGAGGGTTTTCATTTATTTCTCTTCTTTTGGTTGTGGTGGTGGCGGCGATATGGTGGCGACGATGGCCGTGGCGAAGGGGGTTCATAGTGACTGCGGGCGAAGGGGGTGGTGATTGTTGGGCTCAGGTTTGGGTTCCCTTCTTTATTTTTCTTCGATGGTGGTGGTGGTATTTTGGTCGGCCTGAGGCCTGGGTCAGGGAAGACGGCCGAGATGGCGGTGTTGTGTCGGGTCGGCCACGGTGGTGGTTGCGGGGGTTCTCCATGATGAAGGGGTGATCGGGTTTGGGAGGTGGTGCACGGAGGACGGGAAGACTGGTCAGAAAGTCGGAAGGTGGCCGAAGCCAGGGGAGATGGCGGGGGTGACGGTGTTTGGTAGTGCTAGCGGTGGTGATGGTGGTCTGTTTGCCGGGTGTCTGCGACGGTGTTACCAGTGGCTGGATGGCCATAGTCGGGAAAAAGAGTTTTGGGCACGGATTGGGTGGCGGTGTCAGGTTGGCAGGGCGATCTGTGGATATGGAGGTCAGGAAGATGGTTGTGGGAAAGGAGACGGCTGGAGAGTCGCGACATCGGGAAGGCTGCTACGGCCAGGAGGGTAGGGTTAGGATTAGAGAATTGGGGATTAGGGGTTTGTTGAATTCGTGTCCGACATGTGGACACGAAGAGGGTGGAATGTATATATAATACAAATAGTGGAAAGGAAAAAAAATAGGAACACAGTGACGATGCACGCACGATGAGATGTTGGTCACGGACACGATGCACAAACATGGGGTTGTGGAATAATTTTGTGGAAGAATTTGTGGATGATAAAAATTTATGGAGGAGTACCTGCCTATTTATAGGATGTGGGAATTCCCATTAAGATAAGGATTAGGATTTATTTAACCCAATTAGATAATTCATCTATTTATTTAAATCTATCAATAAATTTCAAATCCAAATCGAAATCAATTTAAATCTAATTAATTTCCATCCTTTAGTTTAAAATCAAATAAGATAATTCAAATTCCAAGTATAGATATTAATTTAATCTATTTAAATAAATCCAAAAATCAAATCAAGATTTAAATAGCCACAATAAATTCAAAATATGTTTTTCTAAAAATACTAATAATATTAATTTCAAAAATTACCTTATTATTTAAAAATAAACTAATAAATAATTATGAAATATATATGTATGCACAAATAATATTTACAAATATATACTTTTCTAGTATACCATTTTATAAGAATATTATTTATTATAACTGTCTAAATAAAAGGTTTTTCATAAATAACTCATATATTTATAAAATTTGATAGCTAAAAATAATTATTATATATGTTATCTTGAAACTATAAAATAGGATAAATATTTTTTCTAAAAATATGTACGCTTACACATATTCGCACTCATCGAGCAATTACAAAAAAAAAAAAATTTGTGCGCGACGTACAATACGACTACGCGACGTACAATAGAAAATTTTAAATCAATACCAAATTTAATAAAAAATAGTAGAAATTTAGGAGTATTACAGATGTTAAGCCAAATAATAGAGACCTTACTAGGATACCAATTAATTGAAGGAGCAATTGGTATAAGCAATAATATCTCTATAAGGTGCACCTGCAATAATATCTCTAGAAGGAGCACTTGCCCTGATACCAATTGTAGGAACAATTGGTATGATAACAATACCTATATAAAGAGAACCCGCTCTGATACCAATTGTAGGAACAATTGGGATCAAAATATATTACCTCTAGTTGCAGTACTGGCTCTGATACCAATTGTAGGACCGATTAAAGAAACGAGTTGTAAAGTACAATACTCTAAGGGGGGTAAATAGAGTAGGCAGCAAAAATTAACTATTTAAAAATGTTAGCAGCAAGATCACATAATATATATTTCACAGATATGTAAATAAAAAGTAGAGAGTAGAGAGCAAATGCAAACACAAGGATGTATACTGGTTTCCCTCTCGGAAGAACTCTAGCTTCCAGTTGAATCCACCATGGAAAATCACTACAAGTTTTCATCCGAAGTTCTTGCAACTTCTACAACACGAGCTTTGATCCGAAGTACTCGACCAACTTCAATTGTGAAGTGTGTATCTTCAATCAAGCCTCTGATTACAATCACTCTGAAACTTCTAGACCGTACCGCACTGGCAAATCGACTAGAGGATTGTAACTGGCTTGGGATTTGAAAATAAATAGCTCAGAACACTTTGGAAGAAGTAGTAGGCTTATAGAGAAGATATATGAAAGTGAATTGGTGTATGAGAGAATTGAAATGATCGAAATCCTTCTCTATTTATAGTTTTTCCAAAGGTAGAATTCTGACAGAATTCGGGCAGAATTTGGGCAGAACTCTATGAGAAAATCTTGTTGGAATCCGTAACTGTGGGAAGACCAAGTTCAAAAAGCAACGTTCACTAACCGAACTCTGGCCGAACTTTGGCCGAACTCTGGCCGAGTTCTATTGGAGTTCTGTTAAGGTTTTTGCAAATTAGTTTTTGGGCTTTTTGAAAAGTCAAACAGTTAGGAAGTAGTTTCGGCTTTTGTAAGTGGGCTTGTTTTCAAAAAGAAAGGATATTTTGAAAACGTTTCTTGAATAGCCTATTTACCAGTACGATGCAGTTTATATCGTATTCCTAGACTCAATAAATATAAAAATATATTGATGAAATAGGAAAACCAAGAGCCCTTTGATGACGCCTTTCTTCAAATATTTGAGCAGACTTGAAGACGCCTTTTTTCTTGATGGCGGTCGTCCAAAGATAAACAGATCTGGAAATCTGAATACCTTTGGTGGCTTCGCCAACACCATCTTTGGCCCATTAATAACATATGTCCTGGTTTGATCATATTTGATCATGCTTACAGCATGTCTACAAATACATGTTAGGCAAATAAAATAATATGGCTGATACAGAACATTAGGACAATGCTAAGTTAAAGTAGTAACATGATAGTGATTACATGAATATTAGTGATGTTATTATGTTAAACTTAATTGATTAGCCATATTCAAAAACATGATATGATCATTGGGCTAACATATGTATTTCTATAAACTGAGTTAACCTATAACCTTTTACACACATGCATTCATACACCCTTTGACACCATGTATCCCATGTCGCATACACCTACCTATCACTAAATCTGAGAACATTAACACATATCCTTTCACACACATGCCAAACACACACACACACACACACTCATTTACTCTTTTACCTCTCCTTCTATATATAAAATATATATATATATATATATATATATATATATATATATATATATATTTATATTTATACATATATATAAATATATTTATATATATGTATAAATATATATATATATATATATATATATATATATATATATATATATATATATATGTATGTATGTATGTATGTGCTTATATATAGCTTTCCTATATATATCTATGTATATGAATATGTGAATGTGAATAATATATATATATTATATGACTAAGTTTGTGTGCCTTGTTAGCTTTTGGTTTAGTTTTGTGCTCGGTTTAGCAAGTGACTTAGGCTATGTGCTAGTAGCTATCTTGGATACTTGATTTGTATAGACTTAATTTGTTTAGACCTAGAATTGACTAACCTAGACTAGTTGACCATTGTTGACCCAACCCTAGCTAGTTTGACCATAGTTGACTAGAGTTGACCAAGTTTGACTTTATAGTTGACCAGAGTTGACCAAGAGTTGACTTTGACCTAGATTGACTTAGACTCATGTAGATTGCATTATAATTTCAATTACCATATAAATTGAACTCTTTATAACCTGTGTTGCTCTAACTAGGACTCTATGACTCCAGTTGGCCATCTTTTCATATCAGTTGTTCATGGATCAGGTGAGTACATTTTCTGACCGTTTCATACTTGATAGGATTTAAATTTACGTTCTAGATTACTTTACTTGATGCTGTCACGTTGTTAACACGGATTGGTACTATATGGATCCCTTCATAAGATGTTATCCCCCTCGGGAGCATCGGATACATCATGTCATATGCGTTTTACTTTCATCATGTATTTCTGTGCTTTTACCATTCATGTGCACTCTTGTGATTCATGTACTCTCATGTTCATGGAGCCCCCATGTTTACATTCATGTGCACCCACTACAACTAAAAGACCTATTAATGACGCTTGATAAGTGATTTTCATGACGGCTGATGTGGAAGCGTCATCAAAGTTCAGCAAGACTAGAATCTATGACGGTTTACATTAAAAACGTTATTGATAGTGCTCCAGTGATACGAGCGTTATAAAAAAAGCACAAAAATTTAAGTCGAAACCTCGACTCCCCCGTAATCCTCCCGTACTTAAGAAAAAAATCTAAACCCTCTCTCTTTCTCCTTCTCCTTCTCTTTCTCCTCCCGCTCCCCAACTCCCCTCAGCCCACTCCCCGCTCCCCAACTCCCCTCAGCCCGCTCCCCGCTCCCCAACTCCCCTCGGCCCGCTCCCCGCTCCCCAACTCCCTTCAGCCCGCTCCCCGCTCCCCAACTTCCCTCAGTCGTTTCTCGTCTCCCTCGGTTACAGACTCCACCACAGAGGGAAGGTTGTCACCTGCGTAGCCTTCACCACCGTTTTGTCCTAAAATCTCGATCATTGCTTATTTTATGCCCTAAATTCTGCCTCGACATGATTTTAGTAAAATCTTCTAATTTTTGACAACCATACATGTATCCATCTCTCCTAAATTAGGGTTCTTTTAGGGTTTTCCGACGTCTCCATCCACGTCGGCGATAATCCGAAAAGGGCTGCATCATCGTTGACTTCTCTTGATTAAGTGAGTGATTTTAATTTAGATTTTTTCCCTAAAAAATGATTTTGTTGGGAATTGTTCTATGTGCGCTTCATGTTCGATAAAATAATTGTAAGTACCAAATGCTTGTGTTCTTTGATTTTTTTCTGTTTGCTCTTGTTAAAGGGAGTGTAATTGCATTTGGGGAGCCGAGTCCGAAGCCTCTCCACAGTCACAGCCGCGACCCGGTGAGGTGCTGTGCGTGCCTGTGAGCCGAGTCCGAAGCTTCCCTTCGGATTCTGACACTAAATTCTGGTGTATAAATTCTAAACTTTTGATTAATTTCGGCTTCTGGGTTTATTTTGTTTGTCGATGATGTTGTTGGATCTTGATCCCTACATAAAAAGGGTTTCGATCGACTGATACGTGTTGGGTTCGATTTTGGCTTGACGATCCTACGATTGTCTTTGTTTTTGAAGCACGAATGATCTTTAGATCATGTTCGGTTCTTTACTTGCTGTTGGATCATTTTTGGTTTCGGGTTAGCTAGCTGCTGTTAGAATTATTTGTGATGCCTTTATTATTGGTTTGGGTTTCTTGTATAAATTGTTGCTTGGGTTCTCCTTCCTATACTTGTTGTGGGATGTTGGTTTAGGTTTTCCTTATTATACATGCTGGGTTGGGAAAGATTTTTTGTGCTATTTGGATTAAAATTGTTGGTTGGGTATCTATTATACATGATGGATTTAACTTGGTACTGTGGATGTTTTTGTTGGGAGCTTTTCGATATAAATCACATGCGGATATATATTAGTTGGGAGTATTTCTATTTCGGGATTGACATCTCCATTATCATGCATGCATCGTTGATTTTGGAACTACGTCCACTATGCCATGCCTGGATGTTTTACTTTATTTGTCGGTTTCTGTTTTTATTAGAGTACTCTGATACTCTTGGTGATGGTCGTTCGACCAAATAAACCAAAGTGTTGCAGATCGTATCGGATACACTGGCTCCGTGTCGGGACGTGTCCTATACGTGTTATGGCACACTAGTACAGCAGATGATGATTGATCCTTATCTGAGACATCTTATATATCTTATTTCGTTTCTTGTCGTTGGTCGTAGTTTATATGTTGGTACTGTTGGGTTGTTCATTCTGGGTGCAGCTACGCTCGTGTTTGTACGAGTCGATACTGGACACGGATGTGAGGATACCTTCGTGTCGATGATGTAGCCTCTCTACAGTTGCAGCCGCAACCCGATGAGGTGCGGTACGTGCCTGCGAGCCGAGTCCGAAGCCTTCTTTCGGATTCTGACACTAAATTCTGGGGTATAAATTCTAAACTCTTGATTGATTTTAGTTTTTGGGTTTATTTTGTTTGTCGATGATGTTGTTGGATCTAGATCCCTACATAAAAAGGGTTTCGATCGACTGATACATGTTAGGTTCAATTTTGGCTTGACGATCCTACGATTGTCTTTGTTTGTGAAGCGCGAATGATATTTAGATCACGTTCGGTTCTTTACTTGCTGTTGGATCATTTTCAGTTTCGGGTTACCTAGCTGCTGTTGGAATTATTTGTGATGCATGTATTGTTGGTTTGGGTTTCTTGTATAAATTGTTGCTTGGGTTCTCCTTCCTATACTTGTTGTGGGATGTTGGTTTAGGTTTTCCTTATTATACATGTTGGGTTGGGAAAGATTTTTTTGCTTTAGGAGATGTTTTGCTATTTGGATTAAAATTGTTGGTTGGGTATCTATTATGCATGATGGGTTTAACTTGGTACTGTGGTATTTTTGTTGGGAGCTTTTCGATATAAATTACATGCGGGTATATATTAGTTGGGAGTATTTCTATTTCAGGATTGACATCTCTATTTGCATGCATGCGTCGTTGATTTTGGGACTACGTCCACTATGCCATGCCTGGATGTTTTACTTTATTTGTCGATTTCGGTTTTTATTAGAGTACTCTGATACTCTTGGTGATGGTCGTTCGACCAAATAAACCAAAGCATTACAGATCGTATCGGATACACTGGCTCCGTGTCGGGACGTGTCCTATACGTGTTATGGCACGCTAGTACAGCAGATGATGATTGATCCTTATCTGAGACATCTTATATATCTTATTTTGTTTCTTGTCGTTGGTCGTAGTTTGTATGTTGGTACTGTTGGGTTATTCATTCTGGGTGCAGATACGCTCGTATTTGTATGAGTCGATACTAGACACGGATGTGAGGATACCTTCGTGTCGATGATGTAGCCTCTCCACAGTTGCAGCCGCGACCCGGCGAGGCGCTATACGTGCCTGCGAACCGAGTCCGAAGGCTCCCTTCGAATTCTGACACCAAATTCTGGGGTATAAATTATAAACTCTTGATTGATTTCAGTTTTTGGATTTATTTTGTTTGTCGATGATGTTGTTGGATCTCGATCCCTATAT
This sequence comes from Iris pallida, assembly GCA_029216955.1. NCBI lineage: Eukaryota > Viridiplantae > Streptophyta > Magnoliopsida > Asparagales > Iridaceae > Iris > Iris pallida. The sequence goes on from JANAVB010015600.1 coordinate 38,303,159, forward strand.
AAAAAGGGTTTCGATCGACTGATATGTGTTGGGTTCGATTTTGGCTTGACGATCCTACGATTGTCTTTGTTTGTGAAGCGGGAATGATCTTTAGATCATGTTCGGTTCTTTACTTGCTGTTGGATCATTTTTGGTTTCGGGTTACCTAGCTGATGTTGGAATTATTTGTGATGCATGCATTGTTGGTTTGGGTTTCTTGTATAAATTGTTGCTTGGGTTCTCCTTCTAATACTTGTTGTGGGATGTTGGTTTAGGTTTTCCCTATTATACATGTTGGGTTGGAAAAGATTTCTTTGCTGTAGGAGATGTTTTGCTATTTGGATTGAAATTGTTGGTTGGGTATCTATTATGCATGATGGATTTAACTTGGTACTGTGGGTGTTTTTGTTGGGAGCTTTTCGATATAAATCACATGCAGGTATATATTAGTTGGGAGTATTTCTATTTCGAGAATGACATCTACATTAGCATGTCGGCATCGTTGATTTTGGGACTACGCCCACTATGCCATACCTAGATGTTTTACTTTATTTGTCGATTTCGGTTTTTATTAGAGTACTCTGATACTCTTGGTTTTTCAATATAAATCACAGACTCTAAAATTGACAGACTCTAAAAGTGAGGGTTTTGCTTTCTTTTTTCGGGTTTTGCTGTACGTACATGTGCTATGGATAGTCTTCATGTGACCAAGTTGAAGCGTTATAAGTGTGCTTCTTTGCTACAGTATCTGTGAGATTTTTGATGTCGATAGTTTTGATGTAGCTAAAGTGTACTCTATATTGGATACTCTATATATTTTGAGAAGATGTATATAATGAAATGGAGAAATATAGAATGGTAGCTAAAATACCGTAGTTTGAGACAATAAAATGGAGAATGGTACTTTATATTACATTTTAATGCTTTGTTGTGAATATGGTTCAAAGTGGTTGTTTTCGAATTGAATTGAGCAGCGTTTGGAATGTCATGCAGTATAGAGCGTTATAAATGTGATATAACGACCATATACAGCGGTTTTTCATAACTATCCATAATGCTTTAAAAATAAAATGTAGCAGAAATTCAACCTATTAATGACGGTTTTGGATGAATTACTAATAACGCTTTTAAAAATATTTATAACACCCGATTTTATAACGCTTGGACTGAGAAAAAAAGCGTCATGGTTTGCAATTAATGACGCTTTTTAGCCGTCATTAAAAGGTATTTTTGTTGTAGTAACCCATTTATGGGCACCCATATGATATCATGTGCAATAACATAACATGTCTGGATCCTTGTGTATTGATTGGGGTACGGGGAGTATAAATGGTCATGTGAATAATTCCAAAGTAGTGTAGTCATGTGCAAACTTTCATGTTTATTATCAAGCCATTCACATGTCTATCTTGTACTCTACATCACTATTCACTGTTAGCTCATTACTTATAGTAGATATTTTTTTATAGCCATCTCTTTTACTTCATATATTTTCCAGCGTTTCATGTATCTTACTCTATAGCATATTTACATATCCTGTCATATTATGAACTGCGTAAGATATATTGTGCTCGCTCTCATCCTGACTGGACCTGTTGATAAATTTTACAGTAGCTTGGAGGTTGCTAGCTTAGAGGAAACACAGTAGAGGTTGGAGTAGATGGCTAGAGTTTTTCTTATTTTATTTTCAGTTATCTTGAGTTGTATTTATTTTATGTTTGTTTGGGTTGGTGTTGATAACACCGAGATTTAATTCTCTCTGTTGTACTACTCTTGTGGATTCATAGTTATCTTATCGTGCTACTTCTAGTTTTGGTGGTTAAGTTGTATCCTGCTGTGATTGTCCTCCGTACGGAGAGTATATCATATTGTATTTAGTTTTAATTGTGACCTAGAACAGCATTCTATCGTTGATACTGCGGCATAGGTTGGACGTACCCACTTCTCGTGCCCTATAATGGGTACGGGTCGTGACAAACCGGCCTCTGTGGAGAATTGATAAAAGTTACAGATATCTGAGTGTACTAACTCCAGATAATCAGTACTTTAGTTCAATCGTCTGAGCAGCTTCCCAGCAGTCTTATATATCTACACAGACCTTAAATTCCTCCACCTTCTTACCCCCCACATTCTGAAGATAACGTCCCAGTAGGACAGCTTGAGTCTGCTTCTATCATTGAACAACTCTCAGTCCATTCAATGAAGTAACTTCATCGCCATCAGCAGAAGTTCGAACATTCCTTCAGCACCGAACATCTTTTCGAAGCATGTTCCTCGCCAAGAAATTATCATCTGGCTAGTACGAATGTCCACCTTTCAAGTCTATATCAGATAATAGACTTTCTAAGATCGGATCTTCGGTAATCTCTGGTACATGTAATACGTATTCCAGTATCCTTGCCGGTGGTTCATAACCACTGTCTCGATCTTCATATATTCTGCTAGGTATATATTCGCCATCGAGACCGTCATAACATGGATCGTCCTTGGTGAACAGCTCCTTCGAGAGCACACGTGGTTAGATGCACTAGTGTCAGACCACTAGTCAGCTACAACGCTAGATAACTCAACCTGTGCAACAATAGCAACCAAGTTAAGTAATCAAAATAACCAAGTTTAGCCATACATGCTATTTTGGTTTGGGCTTGGATTTGCATTCACTCTTGTAGTGACCATTCTTGCCACAGTTGAAGCAAGTCACGTAGGACTTGGACTTCTGTTGCTTGAACGAAGGACCGTTCACTTTCAGATTAGTGGAGTCCTTCTTCTTGTGATGAGAAGCCACCTTCTTCCCCTTGAACTCTCTTATCTGCACCAAGTTGGCCTTAGCCAGTTGTTTGGATAGAGAGTCCATCTTCTGTTGAGATCGCATTTCGTCCTCAACGTGGATCTCTGTAGAAGATCTTCCAAGCTAATGTCCAGCTTCTTCCGATGCATTTTAGCATAGAAGTTGCTCCAACCAGCAGGAAGTTTCGAGACTATCCCTCCAACGACAAACTTGTCGACGAGGGGCATCTTATCGTCATCTAACGTCTGGCGCAACTTCAGGAATTCCTTCACTTGAGGTAGCATCACCATCTCATCTTCGAAGAGCCACTTGTGGTACTTTTCGACGATAAAGATTTTGGACCTGTTTTCATCATCTTCATATAGCTAACCCAAAGAATCCCAGATGTCACTCCCCGTTCCCAGAATACGTATTTTATATATGTACTGCTTGAATGTATTTATTTAATATTTATCATGCATTTGTTCTGTATTTAATTCTTTTAATTTATTCTGTAATTTTATGCTAGTTAATTTTCTGTATTTTATTTTCTACTTTTGCTTAAGCTCTTGTTTATTTTGTTCATGTTGAACCAACTTGGTTTAGCTGGGTTCATCATGATAAGGGGTGGATGGCCTAGATCTTGTAGGAAGGAATGGGTGGTGGAGATTTTGACTTGGGCTTGATATTTATACCTTTTTACTTTTCTCTCTCTTCATTACTCTCATTTACTTCTTCTTCATCCTCCATTACTCTCCCACCAACCTAGAGAGCTTAGGCAAGTACAACTTGCTTCATGATGGATCTCAAGTATTATTGTTCTATTCTCTTTCTTACTTGATTTTAAGTCTCTCCAGAACTTGGAGTTTTTGGTTTTCATGGGTGTATTTTTGAAGATCTAAGATTATGTTACTTTCGGTTCTTCTTGGTTTTGACCTATCAAACTTTTTGTTTTCAAAATCTAGTTGTTCTATGTTGTAGAAAATTTCGTTCTACCCTATTTTGACCTATGGAAGTCCAGATTTGGGCTTGGATTGAAGGTTGGGAAGTCTGGGAACCCCCAACTTCCCAGGTTCTTCTTCTCAGAAAAGTTGGAGAAGAAGAACAGTACCTCCCGTATGGCCTTTCATGTGGTGAGTCCTCTGCGGCTCCTCTTTGGCCGCATAGGCACTCCAGTCTATATGCGGCTCCCTCCTTGCCGTATTATCCCTTTGGTCGCGTGCAGCATGATAGCATGCCGCATGGCTGCTTGCCGCAAGGCCCCTGTTTCCCCCTTGTCGCATGGCTCTTGGCAGCCTTGCCGCATGGCCCCTATTTTCCTCCTTGCCGTATGGCTCTCGGCAGCCTTACCGCATGGCCCCTGTTCCCCTGGCCGCATACTGCATGGCCGTTTGGCCCTTGCCGCATGGCGATCCTTGGCCGTATAGGACATGGCCCTTGGCTTCCGTGCCGTATGAGATCTTGATTTGACCCTGCAGCATAGATGGCATCCATCGACTGTCGCATAGATGAACATCCATCTACTACCGCATGGGATCCTGATTTGACCCTGCCGCATAGATGGGCATCCATCTACTGTCGCATGGGATCTTGATTTGACTCAGGCCGCATAGATGGGTACCCACTTTCTCTGTCTCATAGGGATCCTGATTTGACTCTGGGCGCATAGATGGGTACCCACTTGTTCTGCCGTATAGATGGACATCCATCTATCGTCGCCTTTTGGGCCGTTTCTTGTCCCGTATTGACATTAATTGTTACCTTGACTAATGATTGATCATGCGTTCCTAGTTGGAACTAGAAGACTGGCTAGTCGCCTTATTAAATTGAATGAGACACGTTCATGAATGAACCATGAACCATTGCGATCGACTAGCCGATCCGAACATTGGCATATGGACACATGTTGACTTCCATTTTTTTGCAAAAGTAGCATGTGTACCTTACGGTCAAGGCATGATTATTCCGTGGCTAGGCTTGATTGTTGCATTACGCTATGTAAGACCTACAACCTAGCCGCACGGGCATCGTTGTAGAGTTATGCATATCGTACTCTGTATGGGAGTACTCATTCAGAATCATCATGATCCACGGCATAAGATTTCAATTAACATAGGGTCTACTAAGCTAAATAAAAATAACTATTACATGGAGAGAATGGATTCCCGAGTTCTTACAAGGCAGCCATCTCGGGACAATTAGTGTTCCGACATGCTGGCTGGTTCCCACGGATACTGCAAATCTGCCACACGGGTAGGGAGTGGTATCTGTTTATATTTTCTGTATATTGATGATGGGCGTCCCGTTGGAACACGTCTAATTCATGATTGGCACAATTGATTATTGGGTAGACTAGTCTTGCTTGTACATTGTAAGAACTGAGAAATCTCTTATTTTATGTTTTCAAGACTGCTTGGAACTCACAGTAGCAAGCCGTAGTAGTTGCATGGCCATTTAAATTGGTTTGTTTGTGTACTGTACCTACTCTGTTAACTACTGAGATGAACAGAACGTCAGGACATGACGGGTCAACTTCTATCCTTGTTTGGTTGGGAAGTTGGCTTGAAGTGTCGTGATGTTGTGCGAACCCTGGTAGCAAGCAGAGATCTATTTATCATATCCTTAACTCTTATCACTGGTTCTAATTCCTCATATCGTGCTTCCTTGATGTACTTTCTATTAGAGGTCTAACCTCTCTGGTTTTGCATGGCCAGATTTAGAGCCTGCTCCCGAGGACTCACCTCACTTCCACCTCCAAGATGGTCAATACTAGAGGAATGATCGCAGGAGGACACAAGTGGGTTCCTTGCTTCCCTGCTCGTTTTACTACTTACTTTACTTATTGTCGTTTGGCACCGACATGTTAGTCGGACTGCCTTGCACTTACCTTTACATAATTGTAACTAAGTCAGACTGCAGCTGATAACAATTGTGTATACCTTGCTATATCATCTGGCTATATTTTGTACAGCCAGATCTCAAGAATATTTTGACTTAGCGTTTGGGATGCCTTACTGCTTTATCTTACATGTTCTCTATTTTTGCTTCTTTTTTGAATGATTGAGACAATAGATGTTGAGTGACCATAGTGAGACTTTCATGTAGTATGCACCCCCTCGTCATTAGACGTCATTGATCGTATTATACGGTATTCTTCTACCCGTAATACATAGCTGGCTGAGTCATTCCCCCGCTCTCCGGTATTCCGGTTCTGGGGCGTGACAAGCTTTTAGTGGTGGCCCATGCAGGTCTGATTTCAGACTTGTGGGGTGTTTTAATTTATAGGATGTCTCAATCACACATGTTTTCCCCTTGATCTCATGATTCGTTATTCTCGACCCTAGCTTGACATTCCAGTATGCTTTAACTTCATTGATCTTTCCTATCCGGTCGTTTGATTGTTCTTTTGTCCCTTTTCTTAGGGGCACTTTGTCCGTATCTGTCAGAGCTGGACAGCAACAACAAGGGCAATACGAACAACATGACCATGTTGGTCAGCAACAGCGGCTGGTACTACCTTAAGAGACCGTCCAAGAAGAGGTGATAGTGGAACCAACAGCTGGACCGCAGTATCCGGAGGTTCCAACGCCACCAACAGTTCCACCTACCCCCGTGGAAGTAGACACACCAGCCCTTCTGGAGATCATGAGAGGGATGATGGCTACTCAGCAACATCAGATGTTGGCCCAGCAACGAATGCATGCTCAGCTATAAGAGCAGAATGTATTACTCAACCAAGGATTGCAGACGGCTTTAGAAAGAGGGGTGAGGACAGATTCAGAAGCATCAACCAGATTTTGTAAGTACAACCCCCGTCGTTTCGAGGACAAAAAAGATGCCATTTCAGCAGATGTATGGCTTAAGGACATCGAGGCTATTTTGACAGCGGCTAAGGTACCGACGAAAGAACGTGTGGATCTAGTGAAGCTGTTGCTTCAGGACCTCGCACGTGATTGGTGGGAATCAGAAGAAGTGGGCATCAGACGTCCTGTTGCTTGGGACAATTTTACTGCGAGATTCAAGACAAAGTACTATGGAGTTGTGGCGCAGTTTGAGCTACAACAGAAGTTTATCAACCTCAAGCAGGCTGGCAAGACAGTAGATGCTTATGCAGCAGAGTTCTGCAGACTTAGTAGGTTTACACCGGAGATGGTAGCAACAGAGAGCCAGAGGGCTATGATGTTTCAACAAGGGTTTCATCTTGAACTCTTGCAATTGATAGAGGGGCACAACTACCAGACTTTCGATGAGGTATTGACGGCAACCCGAAGGTACGAGATCACCATCCAGAGGATCACATCTAGGACTGGAGGTCAGAAGAGATCTCACAATCAGATTGAAGGAGGAGGAGGAGCAGCTCCCCGAGTTACAGCACAACCCCCTGACATTCGCATTCACGATATGGCAATGCGAGGGCCAGCACCCCCAAAAAGGCAACAACAGCAACAGAGGAAGAACCAGCAACCCCCAACGGGCTGCACTTATTGTGGGAAGGCAGGGCATACTAGAGATGTGTGTCGGGCATTGAACAGACTGTGTTCGATATGTGGAAGTCCAAATCATCGGGTTTCTACCTGTCCTATGAATTCGAGGTCAAGAGGACCAGTACAACAATTTCCTGCTCTGCCAGTACCAGGGGCAGGCCAGTACCAAGGACCAGCGGTGAGACCGTTGGCACAACGTCCGTTGATGTCACAGGCTCAGATGTTTCGGCGGCAGGGACCACCGATACAGCAGTAACAACATAGGCCACCCCAGCATCACCCAGGTAGAGGCCAGCAGCAACACCAGGCTAGGCCGCAGAATGGGAACCAACAAGGAGGTCGAGGGCAGGCATTCAATCTGTCCTTGGAAGAGGCATTGGCATCGAGAGATGTTATGGCAGGTAACATTCTCGTCGCCTTATATCCCGCAGTAGCATTGTTTGATTCGGGAGCATCACACTCATTTATATCTGCACAATTTGCGACACGACTAGGAATGGAATTCGAAGCATTGTCAGGGAGGTTGAATATACTCACTGGTAATGGGCTCGTAGGAATTAGTAGAGTTATTCTAGCAAGTAGAGTTGTAGTGTACGGACGTTCCTTACCCGCCAGGTTGATAGAATTTTCTATGAGGAATTTCGACGTTATCCTAGGCATAGACTGGCTGAAAGATAGTTGTGCCATAATAGATTGCCGTAGAGGGAGTGTATCTTTTAATATTCAGGCATGGAGCGATTTACCTTAGTCAGATCAGTGGCAACTCAACAAGAAGAAGGAATAGTAGCGGCAATGGAAGAAGTTAAAGTTCTGAAGATAGTTGAAGAGTTTATTGACGTATTTCTGGAGGAACTTCTAGGTCTACCATCCATTAGAGATATTGAGTTCAGTATAGAATTAGCACCTGGAACTAAATCAATATCGGATCGAGTTTACAGAATGTCGGATTCAGAGCAGGCCAAGGTGTATCAGCACATAGAGGAACTGAAGGCGAAGAAGTTTATTCGAGACAGCGAGTCACCATGGGCAGCACCAGTAGTACTTGTAGGAAAGAAGGATGGGTCATCAAGATTATGCATTGACTATAGAAAGCTCAATGCGGCAACAGTAAAGAACAAGTACCCACTACCAATGATCGATGACTTGTTTGATCAGTTGAGCAGAGCAAGAGTTTTCTCCAAGATAGATCTTCGGTCGGGGTATCATCAAGTTAGAGTTCGAGAAGAGGATATTTCCAAGACAGCATTCAGGTCAAAGTACGGGCATTACGAATTCTTAGTAATGCCGTTTGGTTTGACCAATGCTCCAACAAATTTATGGATTTAATGAACAGCATCTTTATGTTGTACTTAGATCAATTTGTCGTTGTATTCCGCGATAACATTCTCGTATACTCAGCTAGTGAAGAAGATCATGAAGATCACCTCAAGAAAGTGTTATAGGTTCTGAGAGAGAACCAGTTGTACGCCAAGCTCAGCAAATGTGAGTTTTGGTCAGACCGTATTTCATTTTTAGGGCACATCATATCAAGGGCTGGAGTGGCAGTGGATCCCAAAAAAGTAGAAGCAGTAGAACGTTGGCCAATGCCTAAGACTGTAGCAGATGTACGAAGTTTCTTAGGATTGGCAGGATATTACAGAAGGTTCATATCAAACTTTGCAAGACTTTCAGCACCCATGACCCGCTTGACACGAAAGGATGTGCCATTCGTCTGGTCGGCAGAATGCTAGGCATCATTTGAGAATTTGAAGCAGAAGTTGATATCGGCACCTATTCTTACATTACCAGTTGGATCCGAAAGTTTTACTGTATATTGTGACGCGTCAGAAAAGGGACTTGGGTGTGTCCTAATACAACATGGGAAGGTGATAGCATATGCATCTAAGCAACTTCGAGACCACGAGAAGAATTATCCGACTCATGACTTGGAGTTGGCGACAGTAGTATTTGCTTTGAAGCTATGGAGGCATTACTTGTACGATGATCGAGTGGACATATACACAGACCACAAAAGTCTGAAGTACATCTTTACTCAGAAGGAACTGAACATGAGACAGAAAATATGGTTAGAGTTGATCAAGGATTACGACATGGAGCTTCAGTATCATCCAGGCAAGGCTAACGTGGTAGCAGATGCTCTTAGCAGGAGAGGTGGCGCATTTATGTTGACATCACAAAAACATATTTTGGAAGACCTTTTAGAGATGGGCATCGAGGTTATACTTCCTAGTGATGTAGGAATTCTGGCAAGTCTACGAGTTCAATCCGACTTAGTAGACAGGATCAAGGCAGCTCAGGCACAGGACCCAAGGGTTCAGAAGCTTATGACAGAATGTGAGTCAGGACTCAGGAAGGAGATAAAAATTTACGAAGATGGTACACTTAGATTTGGATCACATCTATGTGTGCCAAGTAGAGATATCAAACAGGAGGTTATGGCAGAAGCCCACAGTTCTCAGTATTCTAAACACCCTGGAGGGACCAAAATGTACCAAGATATCAAGTAGCACTTTTGGTGGAACGGAATGAAGAGAAAGATAGCTAGATTCATTTTTTTGTTGATTAATATGTCAACAAGTGAAGACAGAACAACAGAGGCCAGCTGGATTATTACAACCGCTTCCTATCCCGGAATGGAAGTGGGAACATATCACAATGGACTTTGTGACTGGTTTACCGAGATCACTAAGTGGTAAGGATGCTATTTGGGTGATAGTAGATCGGCTTACGAAGGTGGCACATTTTTTTCTTTTAGAGTAGGGCAATCTACAGAAAAGTTGGCAGAGTTGTATATGCAGCAGATAGTCAGGCAGCATGGGGTCCCTGTCAGTATTGTATCAGATAGAGATACACGTTTTACATCACATTTTGGAAAAGTCTACATCATAGCCTGGGTACCAAGTTAAGACTTAGTACGGCCTACCACCCACAGATGGACGGGCAATCAGAAAGAATAATTCAGACTTTAGAAGATATTACGAGCTTGCACCCTAGATTTTGGAGGATCTTGGGAGAGTTACCTATTTAGTCGAATTCTCGTATAACAACAGTTATCAAGCCAGTATCCAGATGGCGCCATTTGAAGCACTATATGGTAAGAAGTGTAGGTCGCCACTGGCATGGGATGATATCGGGGAGAGAAAGATGTTAGGCCCAGAGATGATTGTTCAGACGGTTGAAGTGGTTAAGGAGATTAGAGAGTGAATTCGAGTTGCACAAGATCGACATCGTCATTGGGCAGACCAACATCGTAGGCCGCTAGAATTTTATGTTGGGGACCACGTGTTCTTGCGGATCTCACCTACCCGTGGGGTCATTAAATTTGGTGTTCGCGAGTTGAGTCCACGATACGTGGGCCCATTTGTTATCCTCGATAGGGTAGGCGATGTTGCTTATCGTTTGTCCCTTCCACCTTCGTTACGTGAGGTACATGATTGTTTTATGTATCTCAGTTGCGAAGGTATCTATCGGACCCAAGCCATATCTTCGATCATTCTGAGCTAGTTGTTGGTACCAACCTGTCTTACGAGGAGCAGCCTGTGTCCATTTTGGACCGAAGAGTAAGATACTCAAGAACCGAATAATTATCCTTGTTCGAGTTGCTTGGGGTCATCACTCCTTAGGAGAGTCAACGTGGGAACGTAAAGATGATATCCGATCACGATATTCGTACCTATTTGACTCACAAGGTATATTTCTTTCGTTACCTTGATTGTCTTAACTCCTCATGCTTATCACCCTATGAGTAAAATTGCTTGATGTCGTAGATTAATAAATATAGATATATTACTTGATATTGATATTGTAAGATGACTGCTTGCTCACAAAAATTGCTTGTACTTGTATTAGTCTAGCTCTGATGTTTCTAGCCTGCTTGGAATTGAAATTCCGCGGACGAAATTTTTCTAAGGAGGGAGAGATGTCACTCCCCGTTTCCAGAATACATATTTTTATACATGTACTGCTTGAATATATTTTTTAATATTTGTATACATTTGTTCTGTATTTAATTTCTTTAATTTATTCTGTAATTTTATGCTGGTTAATTTTTTGTATTTTATTTTTTGCTTTTGCTTAAGCTCTTGGTTTTTTTGTTCATGTTGAACCAACTTGGTTTAGCTGGGTTCATCATGATAAGGGGTGGATGGCCTAGATCTTGTATGAAGGAATGGTGGTGGAGATTTTGACCTGGGCTTGATATTTATACCCCTTTACTTTTTTCTCTCTCATTACTCTCATTTACTTCTTCTTCATCCTCCATTACTCTCCCACCAACCTGGAGAGCTTAGGCAAGTACAACTTGCTTCATGATAGATCTCAAGTATTATTGTTCCATTCTCTTCCTTACTTGATTTTAAGTCTCTTTAGAACTTGAAGTTTTTGGTTTTATGGGTGTATTTTTGTAAATCTAAGTTTATGTTACATTCGGTTCTTTTTTGTTTTGACCTATCAAACTTCTTGTTTTCAAAATCTAGTTGTTCTATGTTGTAGAGAATTTCATTCTACCCTATTTTGACTATGGAAGTCCAAGGGCTTGGATTGAAGGTTGGGAAGTCTGGGAACCCCCAACTTTCCAGATTCTTCTTCTCAAAAAAGTTGGAGAAGAAGAACACTGCCTCCCAAATGGCCTTTCACGCGAGTCCCCTGCGGCTCCTCTGTGGCCGCATAGGCACTCCAGTCTTCATGCGGCTCGCTCTTTGCCGCATTATCCCTTTGGTCGCGTGCCGCATGATAGCATGCCGCATAGGCCTTTGCCGCGTGGCTGCTTGTCGCATGGTGTCATGACCCGCACCCACTGTGAGGGTACAAGAACGTAACAGCGCCCAGCCTACGGCACAGTGTCGACAGTAGAACGCTGTTCTAGGTCAAACTATAACTAACATAATATGAATACTCCATAAGGAGGCCAACACAGAGGTATAACTCAATCACAATCTATAGATAGAATATGGCACGATAAATAGATAAAAAATCCTCAACTGAGGTACAACAGAAATGAAATAACAAGCCTCACCAACTACCAGTCTCAACATCTAATCTGAAAATAAAGACAACAGCTAAAACATGGAAAGAAATATCTAAGCTATCTACACTAAGCAAGGGTATCATCCTCAGCAGCTGCCTGAACCTCCCCAGGGGTCCAGGTTGCGAGTCATCTAGGCAAGATCCAAGTAAGGGGTGTAGGGTTCCTCATCATCCTCTGTAAAATTTTCAACAGGTCCAGTCAGGACGGGAGCGAGCACAATACATCTCAACAGTTCATAGCAGGTTAGAAAATATAATCTTGCAGTAAAGTAAGATATAGATACTGAAGGAAATGCAGTATGTAAACAGAGAGAGAACTATAATAGAAATATCTACTATAAGTAGAGAGCTACCAGTGACTAGTGATTCAGAGTACAAAGTCGACATGTGAACGGCTTGATTTGTACATGGCTATACTAAAGAGGCGTACAAGGCTATTCTACTTTGAAATTGTTCACATGGCTATTTATACTCCTGTGAAACCCGCAATTTTTTTTCTAATTATTATTTGTGTTTGCTATTTAATTTATTCAAATTATTATTCAGTTAAATAGAAAATTCTTTTAAAAATTGAAACTTGGATTTTTGTTTGGCCCAAACCCAATAACCACTTGAATCCATAACCCATTAAAGCAATACCCATTAACCATTAAGACCCCTTTAATTCTCAATAAGAGAAAGAGATAACTCTCATTCTCTTCATCCTCTGTTAAAGAAACCGTAGCATCGGCTCTTGGCCGATTATCTCTCCCGAACAGTTCCGTAACCCCCTCGACTTCCCTCCGGTAACTCCTCCTCTCACTTCTCCTATAAAAACCCCTCTTCTCCATTCTTCTCCATCACTATTTCACTCTCATCCCCAAATCTCTCGTACCTAACCCCATTTTCGGCGATCCCTAACCCGATCCGCGCCCTTCCGGCGACTTCGCCTGTGCGCCCCAACTCGGCCGCCGATCCCGACGTCGAGCTCCTCCTCAGCGGCGACCCTTCTCGTTGTTCCCGGGCTACCCGCGGCCAATTCCGCCCGTCGGCCTCCCGCCGTCGACCCGGCCGACCCCGAGCGGCCCCCGCTGCTATTCTCCCGCTTTCGAGCCACCCGCGTGACCTCGGATCCACTCGGCCAGCGTGCCCCGACCCAGATCTACTATTTGCTGTTTTCTTGCTGTCCAGTTACTTTGGAGTTTTCGAGTCTGAGGCTACACTTCAGATTCCGTCAGTATTGGGTAATTTCTGAATAGTCAGAGTAGTTCGTCCCCTGTCTTGGTCTGTGATGAGATTTGGTCCAGAATTTTCTTCAGAAAATTCGATTTTCGGCTACGTTTTTTGTTTCGAAATTTTGGATCAATTATTCTGTGATATTAGGTTCTGTGGATGGTTTGTTGATTTTGGGTTTTTCGAGAACTCTTCGGAAAGAGTTCTGATGGTTATCTTGGAATTTTCGAGTTTAGTTGGGTTTCCGAAATTTTTCGGAAACGAATTGTGATTCGGGTTTAATATTATTTTGGTTGGAAAATTTGTGTTCCCTGGTTGGGGACAGTTATCGGTGTTTGGTTTAGCATTTTTTCAGTTTTGGGTTATCCCGAAAATAGAGGAATGCTGCCGAAATTTCTATAAAATTTAATTATATAGTTTTAAAATGATTTTCGGAAAATATAAAATATTTGGATTTATTGGGCGACGACCGTATTGGTCAATGGGCCCTGGCTAAGTGCAAACGAGACCGGTTTCGTCCGGACGTTGGGGCATTTAGCTATTTTGAAGAATGGACCAATATTCTGAGACTCATAAAATAAATTCAATTTAGTTTAAAATTATTATTTTATTTTGTAAATTTAATTGTAGGATAATTTTCAGGACTAACCAAACTTTTATTCTTATTTAAATTCATGTAATTGGTCTGTAAGGGCATAAGCCTATTTAATTATTTTGGTTGTGAGATTGTAATAGCTTAGGTTTTATTTTATTTTTCTTTTATTTTTTGGATATTTTGGTCATGGGAACGTAGTATAAAATGATAAATTATTTATTTTATTTTAAAAAATATATAATAAATGTTTTGTCACTTAGCAATTAAGTTGTAAATTTAAAATAGAAATTCATGTATTTCTCATTAAAAAGAAAATCTTAGTTTTATAGTTATATAATTATAAAATACCAAGTTTTTCCAAATAAATCGATAAATATATTTTTCTCGAAATTAAATGTAAATTGATGTTTCTTAATTGCAACGTATTAATAAATAGTGTTTTTTTGTGTTAGCTAAATCAAGACTAAAATTGACTAGGACACAACTAGAGATTGCAACTAGTATAGCATCATTGGCAACTTTAGTTTTCTGAGACAAGTTTCCGAATGTAGGATCTCAAGGAAGAACCTGAATTTTCATCCCGACGTATCGACCCATCCAGTCAAATCATTTGAGGCAAGTACATTTTTATGGTAGATTACAATTAGTTAATAATTGTTTTAATGCAAGTTTAAACCACGATACAACACGGAACTCTCTTTGAGAGCATTGACTGTAACTACTGTAACTATTGGGGATTGGGGGAGTAGTGTAGTGGATATGACCACATCCAAAGTATAACTGAATGTATTAGCTTACCCCTCAAACACACGGGGATAAGCCATACCATATCACTAGGATATTACTGTAACAAACCCAATCCGGTCATATTCATTACCTATTCATATCACTATTTTAACTGTTGGAAAATCATTTATTTCAAATTGTTTAAAATTGCATAATTCCATTATTAATTTCAATTGTTAAAATATCATGAATTTGTACTTTGCTCCCTCCTGACTGGAGACTATATTTTTAGGTCCTGTTGAGGATGCAGAGCTACTGATTAGTAGCTACTATGACCCTGAGCTATACCCTGATGTGCTTCCTGAGGATGGCTTACTTGATGAGGATGTTGCTTTTCTTTAGATGCTATTTTTCCAGTTTGTTAGTTTTATCCAAAAAATGTTATTTAAGTTGGTGGGTTATGTTTGTACTTTGTACTGAACAAGTTTTTAATTTATCGAATAATAAATATTGTGGCAAATTTAGTTTGAGTTGTTGATTACCTGCATATGGAAGTTACAGCTTACTGCCGCCGTCTCATCAACGGTGCAGGCTGGGCATGATCCGATTCGTTCCAAGTAATTGGGACCGGGTCGTGACATGTTTTTAGTGGTGGCCCATGCAGGTCTCAAATCAACAACTTAGGAAAACCTATTTAGAGACAATTAGAACATAGAATATTGATTTGTCAATAATAGGTCCAAATTATATATGTAAATATTTTTGTTTGATTATAGATTGGTAGGCTACCTTGCTTATGTTTATATCCTAAACCTTCCAGAGAATGGCCACTGACAATACCAATCCTGCTGGCGATGGGGTATCTTACCCCTATCATACCCCTCCTCCCCAATCAAGTCCGGATCCTACACCTCGCAGTTGGCCGACCGCCCCCATAATACAACGGCGGACCCATCATCTTCCCAGACAGATGCAACCCCCTGTGGTTTTGCCCACTCCAGCTGCCCCACCGGTACCTGTGGACCCCACCGACCTCATAGGTCTGCTAAGAGGAGTGCTAGAAGCCCAGAGAACTCAAGCTGAAGCTCATCGCGAGCAGACGGCAATTATGAGAGAAGGCATGGAGAATGCCCATAGCGTGGCAATGGCTGCACTGGAGAAAGGAGAAGCATCTCAACAGGAACCAAGGCCTGCCAAGGTAAACATAAATTTAAAGGATTAATTTTTGTAATATTAAGGCCATTTAATTAATGGGAATCATACTGCCAAGGTGGGCGATATTGAGAGTTTCAAGAAGCAGAACCCTCGACCCTTCAAGGGAACCGAGGGAATCGTCTATGCTGATGAATGGCTCGATAGCATGGAGCGTCTCCTAAGCGTCGCTCGACTTCCAGAAGACCTCAAGGCTGAAGCAGTGGGACTCCAACTGCAAAATGTAGCAAGCACCTGGTATCGAAATGAACCCCGACTCCAGGATAGGCAGATTGACTGGGACACCTTCAAGAGGTTGTTCAAGAGGAAATTCTTTCCAACATCAGAGTTGCGGGAGATGGAGAGGCAATTTCAGAACCTGAAGCAGAAATATGACTGTTGGAGAATATGCGGCAGAATTCGGCCAACTCAGCCGTTTTGCCAAGAACCTGGTGGCTGACCCTGAAGATCGTGCTGAAAGGTTTAGACATGGGCTGAGAGAGGAGATCCGCACCCATGTGATCTCAGGCGGTGCTAAGACCTATGAAAAGATTCTGGAGCGAGCTCAAGATATAGAGAAGAGCCAACCCGCTCGCTCAAAGAGAGATTATCCTGGAACTAACAACTTCCAGGGTAGTCAAAGAGGCCTAACAACAACAACAACAACCGCCTTCCCACCACCAGCAGCAGAACCAGCAGGCAAGGAACAATGATAGGGCACCTCAGAGGCAGATCCATGTCTGCGACTATTGAAAAAGGCCGGGCATCAAGCAAATATCTGCAGAAAGAGACTAGGACATTGCTTGGTCTGTGGGTCTTCCACCCACCAAGTGAAGGACTGTCCCTCGGCGGCTCATCGATTGGAGCAACTCAACAGAAAGGTCCTCTGCCCACTCAGCAACAACAATTTGGGCAGCATCAACAGAAGACTGGGCGAGCTTTTGCCCTAGCAGCAGAGGAACAAGCCAGAGCAGGAACCTACAGCTGATGTCATCGTAGGTTTCATTTATGTGCATTCCTATCCTGCCTTAGCTTTATTTGATTCAGGAGCATCACTTAGTTTCATATCCACAAAATTCATCTCTGCACACCACATAGATACGGGCTTTAGCAAGAAGATTTGTAGAGTCATGACCGGTGGAGGACCCCTACCTATCACTGAGACCTGTAATTGCCTATCACCATATCAGGCCACCAATTCATAGCACCTTTGCTTGTGATGCCCTTACCCAATTATGATGTAGTCCTAGGATGGACTGGTTGAGTAAGCAGCATGAGCTGATAGACTGTCACAAAGGATGTGTAGTCTTCAGCCCACCTGGAGAGCCGGAGTTTGAAATCTCTCGAACTCCGGAGGATATGGAGTGTGTTACCTACACCTCTATCACAGAAGAATCCGGACCTCCCCATCCTATCATAGCAGAATTTATGGATGTCTTTCCTGATAGTCTTCCCGGGTTACCCCCGACCGAGATATAGAGTTCACCATTGACCTAGTCCCCGGTTCTTCTCATTTCTAAGGGATGCTACAGAGTCAACCCGAAGGAGGCCAAGGAGATGAAGGATCAGATCAATGAACTGAAGGCTTTAGGATTTATCCGAGATGGAGCTTCACCCTGGGGAGCACCTATCTTTTTGTTCCCAAGAAGGACGGAACTGTAGGATGTGCATCGACTACCGGGCGCTGAACAATATCACCATCAAGAACAAGTACCCTTTGCCCCGGATCGATGACCTATTTGACCAACTCAGTGGAGCCAAGGTGTTCTCGAAGATTGACCTCAGATCCGGCTACCATCAGATCAAGGTCAGGAAAGAGGACATTCCAAGACGGCGTTCAACACCAAGTATGGGCAGTTTGAATTCTTGGTCATGCCGTTTGGACTGACGAATGCTCCTGCTGTATTCATGAACCTTATGAACAGGTTTTCCATGAATACCTAGATCAGTTTGTGTTGTCTTGTCTTCATCGATGACATTCTGATCTATTCGAAGACTGAAGAGCATGAGGAGCACCTCAGGAAAGTTCTGTGAACTTTGAGGAAAGAGAAGTTATATGGTAAGCTATCCAAATATGAATTCTTTCTAGACAAGGTGGATTTTCTTGGCCATATTGTCACAGGAGAAGGAATTTCGGTGGATCCTAAGAAGATAGCTGCTGTGGAGAAGTGGTCTACCCCAAGCTCAGTTGCTGAGATCAGAAGTTTCTTGGGCTTGGCTGGCTATTATCGGAAGTTTGTGAAGGATTTTGCCAGGATTGCTGAACCGATAACGAAGCTTACTCGAAAGAATGAAGAGTTCATCTGGACGGAAGATTGCCAGGCTGCATTCGAGAGCTGAAAAAGAGGCTTACCACTGCACCAATCCTTGCACTACCCGCAGGAACCGGTGGTTTCTCAATCTATAGTGATGCCTCTGGAAAAGGACTGGGTTGCGTTCTTCAACAAAATGGGAAAGTGATTGCTTACGCATCTAGGCAATTACGGACTCATGAGAAGAACTATCCCACACATGATCTGGAGCTTGCTGCAGTCATCTTTGCATTGAAGCTATAGAAGCATTATCTATATGGAGAGAGAGTAGAAATATATACAGACCACAAAAGTCTGAAATATGTTTTCACTCAGAAAGAGCTGAACATGAGGCAAAGAAGGTGGCTGGAACTGATGAAAGATTTTGACATCGACCTGCAGTACCATCCGGGTAAGGCTAATGTGGTCGCAGATGCACTTAGTCGATACCCAGTGGCGATGTTCTTAACCAAGGAGCGACATTTGTTGGAGGACATAGAGAAGCTTGGTCTAAATTGTACTGCCTGAGGAGAAGATGAAGGAACTGGGGCGAGAAGCTGATGTACCTGGAGCTGACTCAACTATGATGCAGTTGCAATTGCGTTCAAGTCTGATGGACAAAATCAAGGAGACACAATTCCAAGACGAGACGCTTTGCAAACTCAGAGATGAAGTGCTGCCAGGAACACTTGAAGGTTTCTCTATCGCCAGTGACGGAGCATTAAGAATGGTACAAGGCTGTGTGTACCATCTGGTGAATTGAGGAATAAGCTGATGCAAGAAGCGCACCAGTCGCAGTATTCTATACATCCTAGAGCTAATAAGATGTATCGGGATATACGTACCATCGTTTGGTGGTATGGAATAAAGAAGGATGTATCCAGATTTGTGGCTAGATGCTTGATTTGTCAACAAGTGAAGGCCAGCAGACAGAGACCCGCAGGACTTCTACAGCCGCTGGACATTCCGAGTGGAAGTGGGAGCATATAACAATGGACTTTGTGTCAGGACTGCCTCGATCCCAAGGAGGGAAGGACGCTATTTGGATTATTGTGGACCGACTGACTAAGTCGGCTCACTTTATTCCCTTCAAGGTTGGTTTATCCACCGAGAAGTTGGCGGCACTGTACATGCGGCACATCTACCGGATACATGGAGTACCGGTAAGTATTGTATCTGACCGAGACTAGATTTACCTCACACTTTTGGAAGAGTTTGCATGACAGCTTGGAACAAAACTGAAGTTCAGCACAGCCTATCATCCCCAAACTGACGGACAATCTGAGAGGACCATCCAGATGCTAGAAGATATGCTGAGATCTTGCGTCTTGGAACTGGAGGGTCTTGGGAGGATCACTTACATTTAGTGGAATTCTCCTACAACAACAGTTACCAAGCTAGCATTGGTATGACCCCATTTGAAGCACTCTATGGACGTCGTTGCCGTACTCCACTTGCATGGGACGACGTAGAGAAAGAGTACTGCTGGGGCCAGAGATGGTGACTGATGCAGCAGAGAAGTGAAGGTAATTAGAGACAAGCTCAGGATCGTCCAAGACAGGCAGAAGCATTGGGCAGATAGCAATCGTCGACCTCTGCAATTTGAAGAAGAAGATAGTATCTTTGTGAAGATTTCTCCTACCAGAGGAACTATCCGATTTGGCAGAGCTGGAAGCTGAGTCCCAGATATATCGGACCATTTGAAGTTTTGAGCCGAATTGGTGAAGTGGCGTATCGGTTAGCTCTACCAGCTAATCTTGAGGGCGTGTACAACGTCTTCCATGTTTCGCAGCTCAGACGCTACATCCGGATCCGAGTCATATTTTGGATCATTCGGAGCTAGAGATTGGACCAAGCCTCACAGTGCCAGAGAAGCCGGTGGCAATTTTGGACAGAGGCGAGAAGAGGACCAGGACTTCAGTGACTCCCATAGTCAGAGTTATGTGGAGGCACGATTCCCCAGGCGAGTCTACCTGGGAGCGAGAAGATGAGATGCGGGAGCAGTACCCGTACTTGTTTGAGACCTGAGGTAATTCCTAACCTTATCTCTTTAAATTCCGAGGACAAAATTTTCTAAGGAGGGAAGGTTGTGAAAGCCGCAATTTTTTTTTCTAATTATTATTTGTTTGCTATTTAATTTATTCAAATTATTATATCAGTTAAATAGAAAATTCTTTTAAAAATTGAAACTTGGATTTTTTTTGGCCCAAACCCAATAACCACTTGAATCCATAACCCATTAAAGCAATACCCATTAACCATTAAGACCCCTTTAATTCTCAATTTAGAAAGAGAATAACTCTCATTCTCTTCATCCTCTGTTAGAAACCGAAGTAGCATCGGTCTCTTGGCCGATCATCTCCCGAACAGTTCCGTAACCCCCTCGACTTCCCTCCGGTAACTCCTCCTCTCACTTCTCCTATAAAAACCCCCTCTTCTCCATTCTTCTCCATCACTATTTCACTCTCATCCCCAAATCTTCCGTACCCTAAACCATTTCCGATCCCTAACCCCGATCCGTGCCCTTCCGCACTTCGCTGTGCGCCCCAACTCGGCCTATCCCGACGCCGAGCTCCTCCTCAGCGGCGACCCTTCTCCGCTGTTCCCGGGCTACCTGCGGCCAATTCTGCCCGTCGGCCTCCCGCCGTCGACCCGCCGACCCGAGCGGCCACCGCTGCTGTTCTCGGCCGCTTTCGAGCCACCCCATATGACCTCGGATCCACTCGGCCAGCGTGCCCCGACCCAGATCTACTGTTTCATGTTTTCTTGCTGTCCAGTTACTTTTAGAGTTTTCCGAGTCTGAGGCTACACTTCAGATTCCGTCAGTATTGAGTAATTTCTGAATAGTTAGAGTAGTTCGTCCCCTGTCTTGGTCTGTGATGAGATTTGGTCCAGGAATTTTCTTCAGAAAATTCGGTTTTCGGCTACGTTTTTTTTCGAAATTTTGGATCAATTATTCTGTGATATTAGGTTCTGTGGATGGTTTGTTGATTTCGGGTTTTCTGAGAACTCTTCGGAAGGAGTTCTGATGGTTATCTTGGAATTTTCGAGTTTAGTTGGGTTTCCGAAATTTTTCGGAAACGAATTGCTGATTCGGTTTAATATTATTTTGGTTGGAAAATTTGTGTTCCCTGGTTGGGGACAGTTATCGGTGTTTGGTTTAGCATTTTTCCAGTTTTGGGTTATTCCGAAAATAGAGGGAATGCTGCCAAAATTTCTATAAAATTTAATTATATAGTTTTAAAATGATTTTCGAAAAATATAAAATATTTGGATTTATTGGACGATGACCGTATTGGTCAATGGCCCTGGCTAAGTGCAAACGAGACCGGTTTCGTCCGGACGTTGGGGCATTTAGCTATTTTGAAGAATGGACCAATATTCTGAGACTCATAAAAAAATTCAATTTAGTTTAAAATTATTATTTTTATTTTGTAAATTTAATTGTAGGATAATTTTCAGGACTAACCAAACTTTTATTCTTATTTAAATTCATGTAATTGGTCTGTAAGGGCATAAGCCTATTTAATTATTTTGGTTGTGAGATTGTAATAGCTTAGGTTTTATTTTATTTTTTTTTATTTTTCTGGATGATTTTGGTCATGGAACGTAGTATAAAATGATAAATTATTTATTGTATTTTTAAAAAAATATAATAATAAATGTTTTGTCACTTAGCAATTAAGTTGTAAATTTAAAATAGAAATTCATGTATTTCTCATTAAAAAGGAAAATCTTAGTTTTATAGTTAATAATTATAAAATACCAAGTTTTTCCAAATAAATCGATAAATACAATTTTTCTCGAAATTAAATGTAAATTGATTTCTTAATTGCAACGCATTAATAAATAGTATTTTGTTTGTGTTAGCTAAATCAAGACTAAAATTGACTAGGACACAACTAGAGATTGCAACTAGTATAGCATCATTGGCAACTTTAGTTTTCTGAGACAAGTTTCGAATGTAGGATCTCAAGGAAGAACCTGAATTTTCATCCCGACGTATCGACCCATCCAGTCAAATCATTTGAGGCAAGTACATTTTTATGGTAGATTATAATTAGTTAATAATTGTTTTAATGCAAGTTTAAACCACGATACAACACGGAACTCTCTTTGAGAGCATTGACTGTAACTACTGTAACTATTGGGATTGGGGGAGTAGTAGTGGATATGACCACATCCAAATAGTATAACTGAATGTATTAGCTTACCCTCAAACACACGGGGATAAGCCATACCATATCACTAGGATATTACTGTAACAAACCCAATCCGGTCATATTCATTACCTATTCATATATCACTATTTTAACTGTTGAAAATCGTTTATTTCAAATTGTTTAAAATTGCATAATTCCATTATTAATTTCAATTGTTAAAATATCATGAATTTGACTTTGCTCCCTCCTGACTGGAGACTATATTTTTAGGTCCTGTTGGGATGCAGAGCTACTGATTAGTAGCTACTATGACCCTGAGCTATACCCTGCTATGCTTCCTGAGGATGGCTTACTTGATGAGGATGTTGCTTTTCTTTAGATGCTATTTTTCCAGTTTGTTAGTTTTGTCCAAAAATATTTAAGTTGGTGGGTTATGTTTGTACTTTGTACTGAACAAGTTTTTAATTTATCGAATAATAAATATTGTGGCAAATTTAGTTTGAGTTGTTGATTACCTGCATATGGAAGTTACAGCTTACTGCCGCCGTCTCATCAACGGTGGCTGGACATGATCCGATTCGTTCCAAGTAATTGGAACCGGGTCGTGACAACTCCTCCGTACCCCCAACTAATACACAAGGATCCAACCAGGTTATGTTATGATTCTATGTAACAGCCTCCGAAGGGTGGTAAGCCCCCAAAGGGTGATATGCCCCCGAAGGGTGTGCCCCCGAAGGGTGATAAGCCCCCAAAGGGTGGTACATAGTCCCATAAATGGGATAAGGATTCAAAGAAGACTCTGTGATTGTCACGACCCGCACCCTAGAGTAAGGGTACGAGAAGTGGGTACGTCCAGCCTACGCCGCAGTGTCGGCGGTATAACGCTGTCCTAGGACACAACATCTAACAATATAATGCTAAGCAGTTTATACTCCCCGAATGGGGGTGACATAGCAGAATGTAAACTCAATCACATCTAAGATAGCATAATAGAAGATAGATAAAGATGAAATCCAAAAGAGATACATCAGATACAAGTCTAAGTGTCTAAGATACACAAACCCAGAAATACATCTCAAAGCTCAAATACAGCAATCCATAAATACAACTCAAGATAACTGAAAATAAGCTATAAGCAAAATCTTAGCTATCTATACAACCTCTACTATGTCTCCTCTAGGCTAGCAGGCAACCTCCAAGCTATTTGTAAAATTTATCAACAGGTCCAGTCAGGACAGGAGCGAGCACAATACATCTCAACAGTTTATAGCAGGTTAGAAAATATAAACATGCAGTAGAGTAAGATACAAGATCTGAAAGAAATACAGTATGTAAACAGAGAGAGAGAACTGTAATAGAAATATCTACTATAAGTAGAGAACTAACAGTGGCTAGTGAGTCAGAGTACAATATAAACATGTGAATGGTATAGGAGATTCTGGGAACTATACTATAGAGTGATTCTGGGAACTACACTACTTGGATATTATTCACATGTCTACTTCTACTCCCCCGTACTCCAATCAATAACAAGGATCCAACCAGGTTATGTTATGATTCCATGCAAAGGCCCACAAGGGTGATACATGGATAGCCCATAAATGGGTGATTCTGGGAATGCCCATAAATGGGGTATTCTGGGAATGCCCATAAATGTGATGATTCTGGGAAGCCTCTGTGATCATGAGAGTACATGTCACAAGTGATCGAAGAATCGTGAAGCATAGTGATACACCATGTAAGTGAAACGCACAGAACATGTAGTATACGATGCTCCCTGAAGGGATAACATCTCAAGAATGGATCCATATAGTACTAATCCGTGTTACCAACGTGACAGCATCAAGTAAAGTAATCTAAACCAGAAAAATAATTCTAACAGGATATGAAATGATCAGAGAATGTACTCGCCTGGGATCCTGAATGTCCGAAGAGAATACTGTCGAGGAGTGGTGTCTGTCTCCTATAGAATAGTACAAGTCACAACAAGTCTAAAATAAGGAAATAGACTGCTACAATGCATCTACATGAAGTTTGGGGTCAATCTAGGCTAAAGTCAACCTTTGGTCAACTCTAGTCAACTAGACTAGTCAAACTAGGTCAACTAAGTCAAACCTAAACCAAACAAGTCTATACTAGTCTAACTAGTCTATTCTCGGCCTAATCAAGACTAAACAAGTCTAACTAAACTCTCACTAGGCAAACAGACACACTAGGCTAAGAGCCCTAGGCTATAGGCTATATCATGCCTAAGCCAAACCACAAACACATATACACATAACAATATATATCTAATATATTGTAGTACACTCATAACATATAGGCTACCTACATGTACATCCCACATATATATATATATATATATATATATATATATATATATATATATATATTATAATATATATATATATGCATCACTATTCACATATTCATATACATAGATATATATAGGAAAGCTATATATAGGCACATACATATATATATAGAAAGAGAAAGAGAGGTAAAGAGTAAGTGAGTATGTGTGTGTTTGGCATGTGTGTGAAAGGATATGTTAATGTTCTAAAATTTAGTGTTAGGTAGTGTATGTGACATGGGATACATGATGTCAAAGGGTGTATGAATGCATGTGTGTAAAAGGTTATAGGTTAACTTAGTTTATAGAAATACATACATATACTTACCTT
Source organism: Iris pallida (assembly GCA_029216955.1). Taxonomy (NCBI): domain Eukaryota; kingdom Viridiplantae; phylum Streptophyta; class Magnoliopsida; order Asparagales; family Iridaceae; genus Iris; species Iris pallida. The sequence continues at coordinate 38,328,276 of JANAVB010015600.1, forward strand.
GTATACATGCATACATACATATCATGTATATTACATTTACATGATACATACATGTATACTTGTATTATATTATACTTCCATTCATGCATATTAGATACTTGTATTTATATTAACATATTGCAAACATTTATTTCATTCATGCATCTATTCATTACCTATATGTTTTATACATATGCATACATTGTATATTCATATCATTTCATACATTAGCATAGAGACATACAAATGCACACATCATATATTTCATACCCTGCATTACATTACATATCATGTTATATTATCATTCATTCCTTTCATATATTACATTCTATATTACCTATATACATGTATTTCCTCCATTTATTCATGCTTGCATCATATACTCTACATTACCATACATGTTATCATTGTATATTGCATTACAATATTTATACATTATGCATTCATATCTATCATTACATATATATCTTCATGCATACATTGTATATCATTCTTTCATTCATGCATTGCTTATATGCATTATATTAATTGCATTCCTACATGCTTGCATTCAACCATACATATACATTAATATAAAGAGAATATATCATATATATATCATTTTATTCATTAACATATCATGTATTACATACTCTATATTTATTTAATATCTATACTACATAGGCTCATAGGTTACACAAAATGCATATATCGTATAGTCACTCTTCTACTTAAAAATACTGTACCAATTGGGCATTCACTAAATTCTAGGATTAAAGTATGTCGTATCCCTTTGTGTCAGCTTTCCGAAACTTTAAACTGATCGCATTTTCGTGTCCGGAAGCTCCCGGAATCGCAAAATACCGAAACACGTTCGTCTTTCATACAGCTAACACTCAATAATTCTACAGAAAGTTACATAAAGATTTGGCTTATTAAAATATATATTTGGAAAGCTAACTTCTATATGGTTCTTTTAAAAAAACTGGAATAAATCGGAGTTCTAAGCTAAAAGTTATGATATTTCTAAGTTGCTTTGGTTAATAAAAATGTGGATGAAAATTATGACGGATTTGACAAAAGAACACATATAGGCCAAGATACTTGATACAAACATAGGTATCCAAATGAAACTCATTCTAACCATCCTAACTAAGATCAATCCACTCTCTAACCATTATAAAACTGAATTTAAATATCTATTTAAACTATCATACATACATACACATGGGGTGTCCTAATTTGGGATCTATCAAGTAGGACACAAGACACATATCTAAAATCCTCAAGAGAGCTCCAAATGGCCTCAAATTTGAATCTAAATGGACACATGCATGAGGATGGATCCTACGGATTCAAAACTAATTTATATGCAAAGGAAATCGATTTAGAGGATGATTTTACCTATTGGGAGTGGAATCCCAATAAAATCCTTTAGGACACGGCTCCGATACGAAGATCCCTCAAAGTGGACACTCCTCCTTGCACTCCTCTTCCAATCCTTGGTAGCACCCTTCTCTTGGAGAATAGGAATGATTGAGGGAAGGTTTGGTGAAGGAATGATTTGATTTGGAGATCAAATCAATGGGAAGGCTCTCTAAAATTGGGAAGAACAAAAGGAAAATAAAAGAGACAAGATTGTAATGAATGAAATGAATCATTCTCTCCTAAAGGTGGCTGCCATAAAGAGTCTGTTAGGCTAATGGAAAATGTCCTAATTGCCCCTCCCTAGTCTCATATGGTTAAGTCTAGACTAGGTTCAAGTTTGGGGTCAAAATGATCTAGTTTTGAGTCTCTAACTTAACCATTTTAACATGATAAAAATTAGTTTAATTAACTAACTTAATGTTGGATCTTGTGAGCCATGCTTAACTTAATATTGGGTCCCATCTAGAGTTCAAGCTACCCGGGTCACAATACAAGTCGAACGAGACGAAACTCAAACCCGACTAAACAAATCCAATAAAATAATATTAAAAATATAAATTTTCCCAAAATATTAAAATATGAAAAATGACCAAAATCATAATACATAAATTTAAATATTATTAAAATAATCTAAAATTCACCAATTAATCAAAATCCTAAATAATTCAAAAGTCACAAATACCAAAATACCCTTAGCCTAAAAAGTTGTAAATAGTCATTCTAATCACTGGTTAGGTCCCCATGGTTAGTCTCTAAGCTTAGCAAAACTAGGGATTAACTAGTTAACCATCAAAATTACAATTCAATATTTTAAATAGTTTTTAAATTATTTAAAAAATACCAAAATCACAACATGAGTTAAATCTTATTATCGATTAATCAAAATTATAAAAGTTCAAAATTACCCTCATTTTAGAAAAGTGGGTTACAAGTCTACCCTCCTTAGAAGAATTTCGTCCTCGAAATTAAGATGGTCGTACTTCTTCTAGGTCAAACCCCCACAATCAAGTCCCAGAACTTAAATAAAACATATAATTAAAAAGGATGACATACAGGGTCATGGCATACGGTGGTAGTGAAAGTCTCATCTAGGTATACTAGTCATGCTAAACCAAAACGGTCATAGGGTATCAAAACTCACAAGCAGTCTAAGGTGCTAAACTAGAAAAGTTACAGAAATAACATCATCAAAACTGTAAGGCAGACTACCATCCTACATGAAAACTGGTACTTATCACACAAAAATAAAGATAACCACCAATTATCTATTAAGGGATACTATTCAAGAAAATTAAAATCAAAAGTTAAAGAATGAAAGTCAACTGCATGGAATCCAATCACAATATGTATATATAGAGAGTATGTTAGAGAGGGAAAAGCTAGCATTATATAAATGTTATGTGGTTCGTGTGTGTATGGGTGTATGGGGACTTGTTCATATGGTTAGATAGTAGGCGTGTGTGTATGTGAATATACATGAAAGTGTATAGGAGGATTTGGGTTTCAAAACAACAGCTATCAAGTTACACTACTCATGGCATATTGGTTAAACAATCTACAATACACAACCTATTTATTCATAACATGTATGGCTAACCATATACATATATACTACGGAGGTAGAGATTTAGTTATGTATCTATATACATTATAATATGCATAAACTCTATATATATCTATACAGGTATATGAACATAACATAGAGAGAAAGGTTAGGTTTACATGGCAGTATATACTAAGTTAGGGTGTGTGTGTCCTTGTACAGGGTATAGCTTAGTATTGAAAGGTTAAAACCGATTTTAGTTCAGCATTTATATACAAAATCTGAAAATAAGCTAACATTTAAACCAGTACAATATTAACATAATGCAGTTTCAGAATTTAGGGTTTGAACATCACAACTAACTCAATGCTTCCAATACATCCTAACATGATAGAGAAGAAACCCTAACATACTATCCATACATTTAGCATGCATACAGTTCAATATTACATATTCAATCTGAAATTGAACTAAACATTGGAAATTAATGTAAAAAAATGTTAACATGTATTCAGTTTAGGATTTTGGAGAAATTCGAACATCAAACCAACCCAACGTTTATCACAACCTAACATGTAAGAATATGAAACCTAAATTATATCCCTACATACCACAATGTATATAACTCAAAACATTACATTTAACACAACAAATTGAACTAACATTTGAAATCCAGTATTAAGGGTTAATATGCATACAGTCTTAGATTTGTCAAATTCAAACACAAAACTCAACCAATTCCCTTAAGAGTTGAAACCCTGTATAATACATGTGCAGTGATATAAACAAAACTACTAACGAAATTTATATTGAATTACGAATTTAAACTGGAAAAGCAGAAAACCAGAAATATTGGGATTTTGACAATTTAAACATCAACAACATATTAATATGTATTTAGATAGGTGGGAAATCAAGTGTAGCATGCATACGTGTCAGACAAAGATTTTGTGTCCACTATTTATATATTCTCATGTTCCAATATAAAAATCAAATTCTACATCAAGACCAACATTTAGATTCCTACCAAAATTGCAAAGTAGGTGATTGATGTAATCAAGAGTTTTTATTATTATATTATTTAATACAAGAATAGCAAGAAAGAATAACGATAAATCTGTTTTGCTTATCTGTTTAAAGAAGGAACCATTTTGAAACCCAGAGCTAAAATCAAATCCAAGATAAGGTCTAGTAAAAATCATCGATATATTGTATTAAGAAGAAATTCATAGTAAAAAGTTACACAAAGGTTTATAAAAACAGCTAAAGCTACTACTAAGTTAAATAATAAGAACAAAACAAAACAAACAAATAATAATTCTTTTTTTTTGAAGGACTGGAACAAAGTAGAGAAAATATGTTCAAAAATATTTAAGATACAATCTGATAATCATATACGTCTATCCAAAATCATGGTACTCTAAATCCTCGTCATACTAGTAAGCAAGGCTACGATAATCACAAAGTCCTCGACTTAGGCACATACCTCTAGAATCGTGGTATTTAACATTTTCGCGATGCCGCTAGCTTGACTGCGAAAACCTTAAATTCTCACACCCGAGAAATACATCCAAAATCAGACTATATCCTCACCATGCTGGCTAATGTGACTATAGAAGACTAGATTCCAAAACTTAGATGACCTAGCCCATAATTTCATCTTGACAAAAATTAAATTAAATCAACAATGAATACCCAAAAATCAAATTTATCTACGAACATCAAGATTCAAAAAAATGAACAAAAATCCTTCAATCATATAAATACAAACTCGGATGCCACAACCAACATCAAGATTCAAGATTCAACTCATCCATCAAAATCAATAAATACAAACTCATCAAATTCAACATAATCCATCAAAATCAAATTCAATAACAGAAAGTAAAGATAAATCAAATCAAGGGAAAAAGAGTTTTCAAATCGAAGTTAAAATAGATTCTCAAGGGTCCCAGGAATCTCTCAAGGGATCCTAATTGTGATTGAGTACCTTCAAAATATATCCTAATCCTACTGCAGGCTGTAGTGGTACTCTAGTTCGAATACCACTACATAAACTCGACCTGCATGGGCCACCACTAAAACGTGTCACGACCCCACCCTAGAGTAAGGGCACGAGAAGTGGGTACGTCCAGCCTACGCCGCAGTGTCGGCGGTAGAACGCTGTCCTAGGTCACAACATCTAACAATATAATGCTAAGCAGTATACTCCCCGAATGGGGGTGACATAGCAGAATGTAAACTCAATCACATCTAAGATAGAGCATAATAGAAGATAGATAAAACATGAAATCCAAAGAGATACATCAGATAGAAGTCTAAGTGTCTAAGATACACAAACCCAGAAATACATCTCAAAGCTCAAATACAGTAATCAATAAATCAACTCAAGACAACTGAAAATAAGCTATAAGCAAAATCCTAGCTATCTATACAACCTCTACTATGTCTCCTCTAGGCTAGCAAGCAACCTCCAGGCTATCTGTAAAATTTATCAACAGGTCCAGTCAGGACAGGAGCGAGCACAATACATCTCAACAGTTCATAGCATGTTAGAAAATATAAACATGTAGTAGAGTAAGATACAGGATCTGAAAGAAATACAGTATGTAAACAAGAGAGAGAACTGTAATAAAATATCTACTATAGTAGAGAACTAACAGTGGCTGTGAGTCAGAGTACAATATAAACATGTGAATGGTATAGGAGATTCTGGAACTATACTATAGAGTGATTCTGGGAACTACACTACTTGGATATTATTCACATGTCTACTTCTACTCCCCCGTACCCCCAATCAATACACAAGGATCCAACCAGGTTATGTTATGATTCCATGCAAAGGCCCACAAGGGGTGATACATGGATAGCCCATAAATGGGTGATTCTAGGAATGCCCATAAATGGGGTGATTCTGAGAATGCCCATAAATAAGGTAATTCTGGGAAGACTCTGTGATCATGAGAGTACATGTCACAAGTATCGAAGAATCGGAAGCATAGTGATACACCATGTAAGTGAAACGCACATAATAGTATACGATGCTCCTGAGGGGATAACATCTAAAATGGATCCATATAGTACTAATCCGTGTTACCAACGTGACAACATCAAGTAAAGTAATCTAAAGCAGGAAAATAATTCTAACAGGATATGAAATAATCAGAGAATGTACTCGCCTGGTATCCTGAATGTCCGAAGAGATACTGTCCGAGGAGTGGTGTATGTCTCCTATAGAACAGTACAAGTCACAACAAGTCTAAAATAAGGAAATAGACTGCTACAATGCATCTACATGAAGTTTGGGGTCAATCTAGGCTAAAGTCAACCTTTGGTCAACTCTAGTCAACTAGACTAGTCAAACTAGGTCAACTAAGTCAAACCTAAACCAACAAGTCTATACTAGTCTAACTAGTCTATTCTCGGCCTAATCAAGACTAAACAAGTCTAACTAACTCTCACTAGGCAAACAGACACACCATAGGCTAAGAGCCCTAGGCTATAGGCTATATCATGCCTAAGCCAAACCACAAACACATATACACATACAATATATATATCTAATATATTGTAGTACACTCATAACATATAGGCTACCTATATACATCCCATATATATTATATATATATATATATATATATATATATATATATATATATATATATATATATATATCATATATATATATTATATATATATAAATAAGAAAAAAAAAAAAAATATATATATATATATATATATATATATATATATATATATATATATATATATATACATCACTATTCACATATTCATATACATATATATATAGGAAAGCTATATATATAGGCACATACATATATATATATATATATACTATCTATATGTATGCCTATATATATAGCTTTCCTATATATATATCTATGTATATGAATATGAATAGTGATGCATATATATATATATATA